>NW_021025228.1:156163-168977 GCF_004153795.1 Camellia sinensis
GCCTTATAAACCCTTTCAAAACTTCCCACCAAATCAATGTGGGACAAGCCAATTAACAACCTTAAGGAATTTCCACCATAACTCCATTTCCATGGAGCACACTTTGGCTTCAATTTCCCATTCACTCGGTAATGGTTTTGAGCAACCAAATATACCACGTGAATCAGAACGCGTTACCACTTTGACCCGAGTAAATCGACACGGGCACACCCCAAGTATCTCACCCTAAGCCTAATAAACTCTTTCAAAACTTCCCACCAAATCAATGTGGGACAAGCCAATTAACAACCTTAAGGAATTTCCACCATAACTCCATTTCCATGGAGCACACTTTGGCTTCAATTTTTCATTCACTCGGTAATGGTTTTGAGCAACCAAATATACCACGTGAATCAGAACGCGTTACCATTTTGACCCGAGTAAATCGACACTCGGGACCTACCTAAAAAATAAACTAAACTTGAGGAAAAATTCTGGTTTTACCCAGAATTTTTTCCACCATTTCCAACAAGTATGTCCAGTCGTTAATTTTAAGGGTCTGGAATTAATCTTAGAACACGTAGACTGATTCGGATATCCAAATATTAAAGTGGTTATTAGTGTAGCATTACTAACATGGTAAATTAATGGGAAAATAGTAAATCAGTGGATTTTTAGAAAGAAAACTTCTTCTAAATTAATGATAAACTTTACAAACTTTAATTACTAAAGTCATAAATTTTTCTATCATTTTGTAATTATTTTAGAAAAGTAGGGATGATTTGTAATTTTTCCTAAATTAATCCATACACCAAAATGATGGTCAAGAAACTCACCCCTACTTATGGGGTGTAAATTTGGTCCGACACGATCCATATGGGAATGGGATCTGACCTATTAGGCCTTAAAAAAATCAGATCGGGCAGGCCCAATTCCTAAAAAGGCAGGTTCAGGCCCAAAGCATAATCAGGCTTCAGAAGAGCCGAGTTTTGGGTTGATTTTGAGCTTGGAGTATGCTTTATATTTCTTTATTTATTTATTTTTATCAAAATATCTTGAAAATGACATGCGAGCGAGATAAACCTCAAATCGAGCTTTGATTGAACCGGTAAGACGAACTACAAGCCGGGCCAATCAAACCAAAACTCGAGCAAACTTTGATCCAATGGACGATGTTTACACCCCTAGTCATGAGGGGAGTCAAGCGAAAGTGACGAAAATTATTATTTACGTACATGCATGATACGGCCAAAGTTGAGGACCCACACGTTGTTAGAGCAATTTTCATAGGGATTGACTGAGAACAATGTTGATTTTGATACTTTTGATGAACCTAGACATTTTTTGTGGACTAACCCAGAAGACAGTCTTGGAGAAAGAAGAAATGACTTGATGTACTCTAATTAACTAATTGGGTTGGGTTTCTTTTCTACTCGTTCTTATCTTGAAAAAATATTTAAATTTGATAGATTCATTTTAATGTGACTTTCATCTTATCATGAAAAAGAATTTAAGTTTGATAGGTTCATTTTGATGCTGACTTTGATGATTTGAATTATTCAGTTTTCAGGATTCGTTAAGTGAAATATTTATACAAAAATTTAAAATAATCGGATATCAATAGTTATATAATTGAATCAAATTTGTATTACAAAAAATAATTTGGTATTCCTGAAATTATATTTGTTATCCATTTTTTTAACACAAATATAATTCAAACATATAGTTACCGATATCCAATCATCTTGATTTTTTACATGAATATTCTATTTAATGAGCCCTAATAAGTGAACGGTTTAGATTACCAAAATCGATTTCAAAATGGGCCAACTAAGCCCAAACACTCTCTCAAGTTGAGTTGATAACTTGAGAGAAACCAAATCCTAACTAATTAATCTTTATTTGGTAGAGTCATGTTGTTAATATCAAATTAAGCAATAATGCTCTTATTAGTCAAGGCGCGGTTGGGCTATAAGTATGTCCTCTAATTAACTGATTAATCTTAATTTGGTAGGGTCATGTTGTTAATACAAAATTAAGCAATCTAGATGCTCTAATTAGTCAAGGCAGAGTAGGGCTACAAGTAAAGTACGTAAAATTAGATGATCCTTGGACAGGTGCATTGGTGTATTATGAGGTCTCGTTTAGGAACAGACTAATTTACTAATTTTTTAGTTATTTAGCTAAAATATGAGCTAAAAAAAATTAGTATGTTTAGGATGACTTTTTGACTTTTTACGAAAAGATGTGCAAAAAGTAGAAAGAAAATAGAATCTTTGATTTTTTTGGTATGAATTGTTGACTTTTTGATTAATTTAGTAACTTTTTGACTTTTTAACTAAAATGAAAAATTTCCAAACGAGGCCTCAATCTTACTAGGACAGGTGCATTGGTGTACATGTATTATGAATCTTAGTTTATTTGAATGGTTTATTTTGTAAATTCTTATGTAAATTATTAACTAAAAGAAATCAGAATAATTGAATAATTATAGACACTTAATTTTATTATATTTATCTTTAAAAAGATATATTATAAATTATAAATATAAATATAATTAAATTATGTAATTATAATTATGGGAACGATATAATTTTTTTTAATGAATAATTTGTCTACAGAAATCAACAAAATAATTTATTTAAATCGTTGAAATGAATGTTTTTTTATTTTTATTTTTATTTTTTTTAACAGAAGAAGAGATTGATAGGGAGTCTCATGAGCTCATGAATGCTCTCATCCATCATTCTGAATCGAAGTGAAACCTCTCCCAATCACATATATAGTCTGTGGGGACATATTTTGTGAGTAGCAACACGTGGCCAAGGTGGTACCAGAGTGCCAGCCGAGGTACCATGTGTCCTAGTCATGATGCCGAGATGATCTCGGCTAGGTCGAGGTTATCTGCAAAGATGTCAGAATCTGGGATAAACGGATAAACTATAAGAGTTTTAGAATGGGGGAGGATTTCAGCCTGGATAAGGATAAAACTTTTAGGGAGTATATCTTTATCTATTAAAGAGGCTAGTATGGGCATTGGGCTAGAGTCCAAGGGAAGCTAGGCTTCTACAAGGATCAGGTCAGTGTTAACTATAAAAGTAAGGCACCCTCATGGGTCTAAGGTACGCTTTTTTAATGAATAATTTGTCCACAAAAATCAACAAAATAATTTATTTAAATCATTGAAATGAATTTTTTATTTTTTATTTTTTTTAACAGAAGAAGAGATTGATAGGAAGTCTCATGAGCTCATGAATGCTCTCATCCATCATTCTAAATCGAAGTGAAACCTCTCCCAATCACATATATAATCTGTGGGGACATATTTTGTGAGTAGCAACACGTGGCCAAGGTGGCACCGGAGTGCCAGCCGAGGTGCCACGTGTCCTGGTCATAATGCCGAGATGATCTTGGCTAGGCCGAGGTTATCTGCAAAGATGCCGGAATCTGGGATAAACGGATAAATTATAAGAGTTCTAGAATGGGAGAGGATTTCAGCCTAGATAAGGATAAACCTTTTAGGGAGTATATCTTTATTTATTAAAGAGTCTAGTATGGGCATTGGACTAGAGTCCAAGGGAAGCTAGGCTTCTACAAGGATCAGGTCAGTGTTAACTATAAAAGTAAGGCACCCTCATGGGTCTAAGGTACGCTTTTTGTATTCTGGCTAGTGAGTTAAGTACCATTTACTATCTTTGAGAGATAATTGAGTATTGACTTGATCGTCGGAGTGCCCCCGAGTGGACGAACCACCGCCGGAGTCTTTTTTTTTTGTGACAGGCCGTTCAGGCGCAATCTATTCTGCCAGTGTTCTCCAGCTGAGTGCCTATTTTGCAGTGTGGTCAAAAAACAACACATACAATTTGGCGCCGTCTGTGGGAAAGAAAGGAGAATAGATGGCCAATGACGGACAAAAAGAAAAGGTTGGGGACGACATCCTTACTAGGAGTGGTAAACACATTGACCTTAGCGTAGAGGAGGATAACTGCAACGAATAAACTCGAAATTAGAACCCCGAAGAGAAGGACGTCGGCCAGGAGGGAGACGTGACAAAGAAGGCAGACCAAGGCGGGTATTATAACGAGAACGACTTCCAGGTATAGAAAGATAGATGCTTGCAGAGGGACGGAGAGATGAAGGGAATGGCGAATAAATTGGTGGACCTGCAATCAGTCGTCAATTTCATGATGCACAACAACGTCATGCAGCCATCATTTCCGTTACAAGATACGCTGATTCCAGCGGCCAAGAACAATGCCCCGAAATGGGAGGCAGAAAACAGTCCCTGCAGTCCCCCAACACACCAGGACCAAGGAACACTCTCACCAGCCTTCAAGGGAGATCGGGCTAAGAGAGTCAATGAAGGGAGATTCTCGGAGGACACATCGCACCAAAGAAGCTGACCCCAAAGAACATCGACATGTTCAAGGGAAAGAACTTTGATTCGACACAACTAATGGAGAGAGGTCCAAGAGGACTCATAAGACACCGGGAGTAGTGCACCAAAAAGATTGAAATCCGTTGATAGTCGAGCTCCTGGACGGACCAAGGAGGGTTTGAGGGATTACCTCCAGAGGAAGCGACAAGATGCCGAAGTAACCTCTCCGGTCAAGCCAAGAACACCGTTTTCAGTAGAACTGGACAAATTTGAGGCCTCGAAAAGGTTCCATATGCCGAGATTCTAGATATACGACGATAAGTCTGACCCTAACTTTCACGTTGACTTGTACCTGAACTCCATAGCACTGTACATCGAGAATGTGCTGTTGCTCTGCAAAGTGTTTCCCTTATCCTTTGGGGAAATCGCATCCGACTAGTTTCACAAGTTGCTGAAAGGAACTGTGAAAAGCTAGGAAGGCCTAGCTGAGATGTTCATGGCCAGGTTTGTGACAAAAAAACTACAACCGTTGAGGGTAGACTCCCTGATGGCTCTGAGAATTGGCGAGGATGAAAGCCTTAGGGCCTATGCTAAACGGTATTACGAGGTGTTCAACCGAATACCAGGATGCAACCAAGAGGTGGCGGTCGTGTCTTTTAAGAATGGCCTAAACGATGATTGTTTGCTTCGAAAATCACTAGCAAAAACACTGCCAAAGAGTATGGAAGAACTAATGGCCAGAATAGAGAAGTATACGAGAGTCGAAGAGGACACGCCGGGGACAAAGGCGTCAAAACAAGAGAAAAGAAACAGTTCACTGAAGCCAAGCCGAGGTAATAGTGGATACAATAAGCATGAGACAGGACTGAGGGCTGCACAGGCAATCACAACCGTATTCCGAATTCTGATTTACAAAGTCTTGGAAAAAATCCGAAACCAACCCTATTATAGAGCACCAGAGAAGATTCTTGGTGAATTTATGGGAAGAAGTCTGGGGAAACACTGTGCCTACCACAATGATGATGGACATCTAACTCAAGGGTGCAGAGCCCTAAAAGCATATTTGGAAGACCTGGTAAGACAGGGTCACCTAAGGGACTTGGTAGATGAGGCCAGAACAAGGAAAAAGCAAGCGAGACTGCCTCAAGCACTGGCAGCACCACTTCCTCCAGCATCACAACTGCAAGCAGGCGAACCTCGAGTGATCAATGTGATTCACTCGAAGGTCAATGAGAACGAGATACGTAGGGAAACTCAGAAGGTAAAACACTTACAGCATGTGTATCAGGTCCGACAGAAGAGACCTAGGGCAGACGAGTGCCAGGGACCCATGGTGTCCTTTACTGAAGACAATCTAGAGATGGTGCAACATCCACACAACGATGCCTTGGTAATATCTCTCTAGATTGGAGAGTGCCAGGTAAAGCAAATTCTGATCGATCAGGGCAGCTCTTGTGACATCATGTATGTCAGGTGTTACAAGGAGCTAGGCCTTCACCAAGATAATCTAGAACAATCCAATGGTCCAATGGTTGGGTTCAATGGAATGTCGACGTGGCCCTTGGGAGCAGTAAGTTTGGAGGTGCAGGCTAGCACCAAGAAGGTAAAAATTGAGTTCACAATAATTGACACCCCCTCCCCTTACAATGTTATCTTGGGAAGGCCATGGCTGCATGCAATAGGGGTTGTTCCCTCGACATTGCACCAGCTATTGCGGTTCCCAACAGAACATGGAATTGAGGAGGTCAGAGGAGATCAGGTGCAGGCAAAGAATTGCTCCATGGCAGTAATGAAATCCACTTGCAACATATTGTAGACACCCAATTTTTGACCGACCTCAAAACTTTGACGTCATCGGTTGTGCACTCGATGATTGCGTATGTTTGTGCTTGTTTTGAGCGTCCGAGGGTCTCGGCTGAGTGTCGTGTCTTTGAGTCTCTTAACATTTTGTGTTTTGGCCTTGGTTTTTGGGCCAAACCTTGATGCCTCTTGCTTGAGGAAGGGGAAGGCTCTGCCGGCCACTTTTGGCATCTGCCGGCCACTTTTCTCTTTTGTAGGCCCTTGGAGTGGTCGATCGGCTAGGGGAGGTGGCCGGCCGGCCACCTTAACTGGCTGGCGGCCATTTTTCTTGTTTTTCAGATATTTTGTGTGCCAGCTGTGCCAGCTATTGGTCACTGAAGCCATTCTCCATACACGTGTATGGAGGGATAGAAACAAGTTTCTAGCTTGCCGAGCAAGCTTTGGCTTGCATTTTCTATATAATGGGGGGTCTTTCCCCCATTTGAGGGGGTTCAAAAAAATCTTAGAGCTAAAATTTTGACTCTCTCTCTAGAACTCTCTCTCTCTCTCTCTCTCTATATATATATATATATATTGCTTGAAAGTGAGTGTTCTTCACATATTTTGCCTATAACCCCTTAGCCAAACATCTTGATCTTGGAGCTAAGATTCCCTAAGGCTTGTTTGGGCATTCTAAAGTTGGTTTTGGCTCAGAAAAGCTGATGGTTTTTGCTGTTCTTCAAGGGTAAGGCTCTAACCCTTTTAAGGCTTTGTTTCCTTTGTTTGATTGGCCACCTTTGCATGCTTTTTTTTGGCCTAGTTGTCAACTATTAAAAGTTCTATTTTTGAGTGTTAAAAGTGGCTGTTTGAGGCCCTGTGGGAGTTAGGGGTGTTTCACCCCCTTGTGTGCCTTATTTGCTTAAGCCTTGTACCATCTCTTAAGGCTTTTGAGGCACTCTTTGTTTGGCCTTTCAACTACTGAAACTTAGAGAAATTTCAGTGGTAGAAACCATGTTTTGAGGTCCAAAGTATGAGGGGGTGGCCTCCTCTCTTTGCTTCTTAGTTGCATATCTTGTTGGCCTCATACTTGTGCATGTGTTTCAACCATCTCTTGACTTGGTCTAAGCATGTTTTTGTGACTTTTTTAACATGTTTTGGCTCTGTTTGTGGCTGGCTTGGCCACTTCTTGCATGCTTCTTACACTTGTAGTGTAATCTTGCCCACTAGCCTAGTGTACTTGATGTTTTGGCTCATCATTCTAGCATGTGTTAGCTTGACTCCAGCATGTTTTTGGCCTTTATATAACATACTCTAGCTCTGTTTTGAATAGCTTTGGTCATGCATGCCTTGCTTTGTATAGCTATAGTGTTGTTGGCCCTTACTAGCTTTGAATTTTAAGGCCCTTGACATGCTTTACTTGAGTTATTTGCATGCCTTAGCATCATTGCACACATGATTTCAATGCATGTAGCCTTGTCACACTCTCACATATATCACTCTTTAAGTGTGTTTAAGAGTTGAGCTTTATGCCTTGTTTGTGGCCTAACATGTATGCATGTTTGTCTAAGCTTTTGGGCTATCATTTCAGCATGTTTTGGCCATTGATTTGGCATGATTGAGCTCTGTCCAGAGCTGATTTGGTTGTTTAGGCTATGTATTGCATGCCTCTTGTGTAAGGCCCTTGACTAGCTTTGAGTTCTAAGGACCCTAACATGCTATACTTGTGTTGTTCGCATGATATGTCATCATTTGGCATATGATTTTAGTGCTTGTACCTCTGTCATGCTCTTATATATATCACTCTTTCAATGTGTTTGAAAGTTAAGCTTTGTGCCTTGCTTGCGAGCGAATGAATGAGCACGCATTTCTTGCTTTTTGTGCCTAAGTTTTAGTGTGTTTTGGCCATTGTTTTGGAGTATCTTAGGTCTGTCCATAGCTGGTTTGACCATTTGAGATTGATAGTGCATGCCTCATGTGTAATGTTCCTCACTTGCTTTAGTGCTCTTGGCCCCCTTTAACATGTCCTGCATGCATTGCTTACATGATTGAGTCTCGTGCATGCTGCTTTAGCATTGAAAGATACACATGTTGTTTGCATTGCATTATATTTGGATCGAACGTTAATCCAAACACAAGAAATGTGAGACGTTTCATACTCCAAGTGATGAAACGTGTCACATTTCTTGGTCGCCGACTCTCTTGACCACGCATGATAGAGATGGAGGCTCTTATGTGTTGTTTGTATATTCACTAACATTGTGCAAGCTTGACTCTTCGGCCATCATGCATTGAGATGCGTGGTTGGTGGCTTGAGAGCTGAGTACTACGCTCCTTTGAGCTTGAGAAATGATAAGGAGAGTAGTAGCACACACATTTCCTTGCGAATGTATTGCTGTACCTTTGTTGTTCTCTGTTGCAGCAAAAATGGGATTCTGGAAAAAAAAGTGGCCGGCTAGCCACTTACACCTGTCAACCGACCACTTGCACTGACCGGTTGGCCAGTTGAGGTAGCCTACCGACCAATTGAGGTGGCCGACCGGCCACTTGCAGCAAAATTGTCCAAAGTGTTCCTGTGTTGGGGCAGATACAATCTGGAAGTGTGTAAAATGTTCTGAGATCACCACGAGTGCAAACAGAGACAACTCATGGCAAGGCAATGCATTTCCGGGCGAAGCAAACCGAGCATGCATCTCTCCCTCGCCCTCGAGGCCATTTTACCGCTTTACTTAGCTAGTTAATTTGCCAGTTTTGTAATTAGTTAGTTAATGTGCTTAGCTAATTTAATTCATCTTTGTAATATTTAATTAGCTAGAATAGTTAATTAGTTGGTTTGTAATAATTAGCTTAGCTTAGCGTAGCTAGCTTAGTTTATTTATTCAGACCCTCCTGCGAGAGAGCGTATTGTTGTAATAAGTGTGCGTGTGTGTGTGCATGTCTTCCAACCCCATTTCTTTCTCCCTTTTACTTATCAGCTTTGGATAGTTAGTTTAGGACATATTTCAATTAGCATACCTTATGCTTTACAATGCGTGCATCATTCACTTGTCTTGCATGCACCGGGCTCGGCGCATCATTCAAACTGCATTGTATTTCAATACACTTTCTTGAATACATGTCCCAAAGCATGTTATCAAGTGTTGTATTCATATGCCATCTTAGATAGCCGAGCCTATTAGTTGCATTATTGCATGCGTTGCATTAGGCATCTTCGACATAGCTAGGATCATGTATGATTTCTAACTAGTTTTCTGTTTTGGCTCGGAGTACACTGTAAGTGTTTACGCTTTAGCATACTTGCATAAGTGTGAGTGTTGCCATGTTTAACATGCTTGTCATGAGGCTATTTGCTTAAGTGTTTAACTGCATGAATGCCTGTGGATATCGTTGCTTGAATTGGAACAATTGATCAAAACGTGCGTTTTAAGCCCACTTTGCGAAGTGACAAATCATGTTGTTTTAAGCCCACTTGACGGTGACAGATCCGCGTTTTAGCTTACTTGCGAGTAGCACTTCCAAACCATTTTCGAAAAATGAACATGAGATGTTTTGTTCCAAATCGAGTGATTTAGTCTATACTTGTATGCTGTGCGCATCATATAGTAAGGCTAGCTAATAAACCGGAATAAGAACACATGTGTTTTCAAAACAACATATCATGTTTAGTAGAGGCCGATCTTTTGATCGGGTGAGCGGGGGTGCTCATTTCAGGACCTTCCCCTCTCATACCCAAGTTCCCGAGCCGAGGCAACTTTGGTGATGACAAACACGTGGCCTTAGGCATAAGTCAGGGTTTCCTAAATTTTTCAAAATAAAATATTTAGGTGGCGACTCTGAAATCTGGCAAAGTAGTCCATGTTTGGCGCTTTTGATTCAAAATTAATTTTTCAAAACCAATTGCCGGATTTGGACTCTTTGGTGATTTATCAGTCTTACATTGCACTTTGTGAGATTAGATTCAGAACCGTGATAGGAGTCCAAACTGTAGTAGCTAGAACCCAATTCGCGCTCTCTCCGAAAGGGGGGCCTGTAGAGAGAGTTTGGAAGGGCGGTCTACACATACGAGAAACAGAAGTAGAGGAGATTGAAGATGAGGACATAGAGGTCCTTGAGGACGTCGGCAAAGAACTAACCGAGAAAAGTGAGGAAGCCCTGAAGAAGATCTTGGTCCGGCAAGGGATGAAGAGCGCTTTTTCCTTCTCGGCTCAAGCTTTGGCCAAGGAGGAGGAAAAAGAATTAGAGGCGTTCTTGATAGCAAACCTTGAAGTGTTTGCTTGAACACCATACGAGATGCCTGGCATTGACCCCGAGGTCACTTGCCATAAACTGAATGTGGACAGGTCGGCCAAACCTGTCATCCAGCAAGCAAGGAGGCCTACGTTGATGCATGTTGAGGCAGTAGAAGAGGAAATGGGTAAACTTCTGGAGGCCAGAGCCATTTGAGAGGTAAACTACCTGACATGGTTATCAAACACAGTTGTTGTGAAGAAAAAGAATGGGAAGTGGAGGGTCTGCGTGGACTTCACCAGCTTGAACAAGGCTTGTCTCAAAGACAGTTTTCCACTACCCAAGATTGACCAATTGGTGGATGTCACTTCAGGGCATGGAAGGATGAGCTTCCTAGACGCTTACAGGGGATACCATCAGATAGCTATGTACCCCCCCCTGATGAGGAGAAGACAGCATTTATCACCCTGTAGACACCCCATTTTTGACCGCCCTCAAGACTTGGGCGTTATTGATGGTTTACTTGGTGGAGAAAGGTGTGCAGGGCAAAGGTTTAGTTTCTTCGGCAAGGAGAGAGACAAATCTCAACTTCACACCCCATTTTGGACCAAAGCTATTTTGGATGGTTTTTAGACCTTAGAACCCTATCTTTTAAAACATTTTTGAAATAAAGTTTCTACAATGTTCCGAGGCTCACATTTTGTCAAATGATGCGCTTTTCGATAAACTAAGCAAGGACAAAGTGGAAATTAATGAAAGAGAGATGAAATCTTTGAAAAATCTTTCAAAACACCTTACTTAGGGGTTTGAAGTTGAAGAAAAGAGGAGAAGAGGGGAGAAAACAAGTTGGAGAAGAAGTTCGGCAAGGATCCGGGTAGAAGAGAGTTGAGTAACCCTCGCTGAATCAGGCTTATTCATCTGCATACTTGGATTTTAGCTATGAGGCCACCACCGTTGGAAATCTTACTTCCGGGGCTTCGTTTTGCATTCAAGAATCTCTTAAATCCGAGTCCGGATGGCGGAGATATGATTGGTTGAAGTTGGGCATCATCCCGGTTAGACCGAAACTGAGCAGCCTTCACCAAAACAAGCATAACTCTTTTCATAGTTGGAATTTTGATTCAAGGCTGGTTCCATTGGAAATCTTACTTCCGGGGCTTCAATTTTGACACACGATTGACCTAAAAATGAGTTCATATGAAGAAGTTATGCTCGTTTGAAGTTGGACCTGCAGAGCAGATTTTTCCTGCTGGCCGGCCAAACATTATGCCGACCGGCCAGAACAGATGGCCGACCGGCCAAATAGATTGCCGACCGGCTAGTTAAAGTAGCCGACCGACCAATTTTGCTAGCCGACGACCTTCCGGAGGATTCTACAGATTGAATGGATGCCAGCTGTGCCAGCTATTCTCCACTCAACCCACTGTCCGAGGGGCTGCCTTTTGGGGGGAATTTTGAATTTGATTTTCCCCCCCTTTTGCTTTGGCCTCTCCCTCTATATAACCAGCCCCTTACCTCCTCTCTAAGGGTTAGAAAAAACCAGCTGGAGCTATATGCATACAACCCTCCCTATCTCTCTCATCCAAGCCTCCAAACACCCTTGACCTTGCACCATTTACCCTACACCTCATAGCACAAGGCCTCCATCCTTCATTCCAGCACTTTGGGATTGTTTTGGAGAGGTTAAAGGCTTAGAAATTTGGTCCAAGAGCAGCTGGTTTACTGCTCTACAAGGGTGAGTTCTTCTTTTCCCTTTTCTAGTCTTTTCTTGCTTCATCTATAAGCCATACTTGCAAGCATTTTTGAGCTCCGACCCAAACTATAAATAGTCATATTTTGAGCTCCTTTTCATGTTTGATTAAGGGTCCTTCTCTGTTTGAGAACAGCAGCTGTCACTTGCTTCTTTATCTCTCTTTTAGGCCAATTTTTGCATAGCATTTTAGGCCTATTTGTGAGTTGTTTTTGGACTTTGACATAAACTGTGAAATATCTTGTTTTGAGCCCCTCTTCAACATTTTTGAAGGGCTCTCCTCTGTTTGAGAACAACATCTATCACTTGTCTCTTTATCCCCCTTTTAGGCCTTTTTTTTGCATGATAGATTAGCCCTATTTGCATTCATTTTTGGGACTTGTTATAAACTGAAAATATGCATGTTTTGGGACTTTCTTGCATCTGTCTTCATGCTTCATTATCAAATAATGCATGTTTTGTATAGCTATAGGCCAATGCGTATGCCTAGTTTTGTGTTTCGGGGCCATTCCATGCATCGGGTGCCATGTTTCCATGATTTGGGGCTGTTTTGTATCACATTTTAGTGCTGGAATTATGTGCTTGTATGCCATATTTCATGCCTTTTCATGCCTTGTTAGAGTTGCATACTATGCCTTAGGTTTGGTCTTCGGTTTGCGTGCATGCGTGCACGCGTTTCGAGAGTCTCATTTTCATCTAATGAC
>NW_021025228.1:169348-223270 GCF_004153795.1 Camellia sinensis
TCTTTTCCTCACACGATTTTAGCGTGTTTGAAATTTTTCTCAGGACGCATGGAACACAACCCTGAGCTATTTTCTCAAAACCATTTTTCATGATTTCAGCATGGTTTGAGTATTTCCCTCCTCACACGATTTCAGCGTGATTGAAATTTATCTTAGGACGTGTGGAACATAATCCTGGGTAGTTTTCTCGAGACCTCTTCTCACGATTTCAGCATGGTTAAAGTGTTCCTTTTCTCACACGATTTTAGTGTGTTTGGAGTATATCTCAAGGTGTGCAAAGACGCGACCCTGAGCGGTAGGACCTTTTCTCATGATTTTAGTGTGGTTTGAGTGTTTCCTTCCTCACACGATTTCTGCGTGTTTAGGATTTGTTCTTCCTCTTCTCATGATTTTAGCATGGTTAGAGTGTTCCTTTTTAGTTGCATTTTGCATGTGTTTTGGATATATTCTTAACATGAACTAGGATCATGCATATGATTACTAACTAGTTTCTGTTTTGGCTTGGAGTACTCCGTAAGTTCTTTTGCTTTAGCATGCCGCATGCGTGTGAGTGTTGCCATAATTGCATGATTACCATAAGACTAGCTGCTTATGTGATATAACTGCTTGAATGCCTGTGGATGGAGGTCGAATTGCTTAAATTGTGATAACGCATTAAAACTATGAATTTTAAGCCTACTAGATAGTGGCAAAACCATCTTTTCTAAAAGCCCACTTGAGGGTGGCAAAACCTGCATTTTAACCTACTTGCGAGTAGCAAACCATTTTCAAAACAAACATGAAATGTTTTGTTCCAATTTAGGCGATTTGGTCTATACTTGTTTGCTGTGCGCATAACATAGTAATTCTAGGCTAATAACTGGAATAAGAACACATAACGTTTTCAAAATTGAATATCATGGTTAGTAGAGGTCGATCTTCGGATCGGACGAGAGGGGGTGCTCATAGCTGACCTTCCCCAATTGTACCCAAGTTCCCCAGCCGAGGCAACTTTGGTGATGACGGACACGTGGCCTTTGGCACCGAGTCAGGGTTTCCTAAATTTCTCCTTAAAAAATATTTAGGTGGCGACCCTGTATCTGGCAAAGCAGTCCATGTTTGGCACTTCTTTTCAAAAATCTGTTTCTCAAAACGATTTGCCGGATTTGGACTCTTTGGTTCAGATTAAGGACCGTGACACAAATTGAGTCCGAACTGTAGTGAGGCCCACGAGCGCGTCTACACACCCCCAAAGGGCTGTATTGTTATAGAGTAATGCCTTTCAGGTTGAAAAATGTAGGAGCAACCTACCAGAGATTGGTGACAAAGATGTTCAGACATCTGATAGGCAAAACAGTGGAGGTATACATTGATGACGTGGTCGTAAAGACCAAGGAACCTGAGGATCATCTGGCCGACCTGAAGACAGTCTTTGATATCCTAAGGACATTTCAACTCCGACTCAATGCATCGAAGTCCACATTTGGAGTTGGGTCAGGGAAGTTCCTGGGATACTTGGTCACCAGAAAGGGCATTGAGGCAAGTCCGGATCAAATCAAGGCCATCTTAGAGTTAAAGAGCCTACTGTCGGCAAAACAAGTACAGATGCTGACTAGAAGGGCTGCAGCCCTAAATAGATTCATAAGCAGAAGCTCTGACATATGCAAACCTTTCTTCAGTTTAGTGAAGAAAGCCACAGACTTCTCATGGACAGAAGAGTGCGAAGTCGCCCTGGCCGACTTGAAGAAATACTTGACCACCGCTCTAGTTCTCTTAAATCCAGTACCTAGAGAGGAGATGCTCTTATACTTGGCTGTTTCAGAGCATGCAATGAGTGCAATTGTAATCAGAGAAGCAAATGGAGAACAAATGACAGTTTACTACGTAAGTAAAACCCTAGCAGATGCAGAGACCAGATACCTACCATTGGAGAAACTGACACTGGTTTTAGTAATGGCCACCAAGAAGCTGAATCATTACTTTCAGGCCCATAAGATTGTGGTGTTAACTGAGCATCCTTTTAAGTCCCTATTGTAGCAAGGAGATCTGACGGACAGAATAGCTAGATGGGCAGTGGTGTTAGGCCAATAGGCGAATACACAGCTCGAGATGAAAGGATGATGGCCTATGTAAAGGAGGTGGGCAGACTGATAGCATTATTCCAAAATTACCAACTACAGCAGGTTAGCCGAGATGACAACAGCCATGCTGATGTATTGGCCAACTTGTCTAGTGCAATGAAACCAGGAGAGGCAAGGACAATTATGGTTGACTACTTGTCAGGTCCAAGTGTAGAACCACTAAACACAGAGTATGAGGCAATGTATGTGGAGATGGAACTGAGCTGGATGGATGAGATAATAGAATTCCATAAAGATAGAAAACTGCCAAATGATTATAAAGAAGCACACAAGATCAGATTCAAGTCGGCAAGATTCAATCTGACAGCAAAAGGGCATCTCTACAGAAGATCTTTTACTGGTCCCCTTTTGAGGTGTGTGCATCCTTCACAAGTTGAAGACTTCCTGTATGAAATACATGAAGGAGTATGTGGAAGCTACACCGGGGGCAGGTCACTTGCTTATAGGGCCATTACTCAGGGGTACTGGTGGCCCTACATGTAGAAAGATACAGAAGCTTATGTCAGAAGGTGTGAGAAGTGTCAGAGGTTTGCACCTTTGATACACCAACCAGCAGCGGATTTGAACCTAGTGTCCAATCCTTGGACATTTGCCCAATGGGGCATGGATCTTGTTGGACAACTGCCTCAAGCAACTGGACAAAGGAAGTTCCTGCTAGTGGCAACAGATTACTTCACCAAGTGAGTGAAAACTGAACCCCTTGCAAAGATTTGAGATGTTGATGTGAAGAGCTTCATATGGAAGAACATCATCACCAGGTTTGGGATCCCAAGGGTAATAATAGCAGACAATGGAACATAGTTTGACAGCAAGCTGATCAAAAGTTTCTGTGCAAAGTACAAAATCAAGAACTATTATTCCACTCCAAGCGTCCCTCAAAGCAATGGACAGGCAGAAGCATCCAACAAAACTATATTGGATAGAATTAAGAAGAGACTGGAAGCAGCAAAGGGAAAGTGTGTTGATGAGTTGCCCAATGTACTCTAGGCATATCGTATTATGCCGAAAAGATCAACTGAGGAATCCCCATTTGCCATGGCTTATGGCACAGCGGCAGTAATCCCATTAGAGGTCGGCATCCCAGGGATCAGAACCCAAGGCATAGAGAATGGGACTAATGATGCATTTTTAGCCCGAGATTTGGACCTATTGGAAGAAAGAAAGGAGAAAACAACAATTTAGCTAGGGGCATACCAGCAGTAGCTTGCTAGGGCTTACAACAAGAAGGTCAACCCAAGAAAATTTCAAGTTGGGGACCTTGTCTTAAGAAAGGTCGTCGGCAACAAGAAGGATCCCAGAGATGGCAAGCTTGGCCCAAACTGGGAGGAACCTTATAGAATCACCTCGGTCCTGGGCAATGGGGCATATCGGCTTAAAGACATTGAAGGCAAAGAGTTGTCAAGACCCTGGAATACTTGCAACCTAAAGTTTTTCTATCATTAGATTTCCTTTTGTTTTTTTAAAGTCTTTTATTATTAGCCAAAATAATAATAAAATTTTAGCTCGATTTTTTCAAACTTGTGAAAAACGATTGACCAGTTCTTAGGCGATGTTTTTGATTGAAACATGACGAATAACTCAGACTTATTATATGGAAAAATTGAATTATACTTGCATACAATAGAGTTGAATTAAGTTGGCGATATTTCTGATTGAAACATGACGAATAATTTAGACTTATTATATGGCAGAGTTGAATTATACTTGCATATAATAGAGTTGAACTAAGTTGGCGATGTTTCTGATTGAAACATGACAAATAATTTAGACTTATTATATGACAGAGTTGAATTATATTTGTATATAATAAAGTTAAACTAAGTTGGCGATATTTCTAAATGAAACATGACGAATAACTTAGATTTATTATATGACAGAGTTGAATTATACTTGCATATAATAGAGTTGAACTAAGTTGGCGATGTTTTCGAATAAAACATGACGAATAACTTAGATTTGCCATAATGGCAGAGTTGAACTACGTTTGATCTAGTCAGATTAACAGAGACACCGAGGTAGAAAACCTCGGCTAGGATTTGTTTGAATCAGACTTTGGCAAAATTGAAGATGCACGCTTCATGTGAACATAAGTGATACTTAGGTTCACATTAGGGAACAAGAAGTAGGAATAAGGAATAGGCTTGTACTTTGAAGACATGCAAATTATTCTAAGTGTGGAATCATACAAGACAGTAAAGAAGACGAACATACAAACATTTTGAAAGAAGGAGTTGTACTTGCATTCAAAAGAAGTAAAAGGGCACTTCGGCCTACAAGAGGGATTACTTGTTTAGATTACAAAAGGGCACATCGGCCAAACACAAAGCTAACATTGTTCAAAGACAAAGTATTACAGCTAAGAAGGAAACTAAAAAGAATACAAGGAAAAGCAGAAATATCCTAAGTGTTAGGATTGGCTTCATTAGTTGGGGGTGTTACACTTTTGTCCATTTCAATCTCAGCATCTATTTCTTGTAAAGTCTTATCCAGACTCTTCTCAGTGCACTGGACCTCGGCTTCAGAAATGGTTGGTTTAGGGGAGACGCCATTGGAGGCCAAGTCATCCTCCTCATCCTGAGTTAAATCAATTTGGTCATTAAGGGTGGGAGACTTGGTATTAGCGGCAACCTTCTCCTCCACTTCGTTAGCTTCATCGTCTCCAGCATCCTCCTCAGGCTCTAGAGGGAAAGTCACATCGAGCTGGTTGATGTCTTGAAGGTCGGAGTCCATAGAAACAGCCAATTTGTTGAGGGCCGCCGTCTAACCTCGGTAGTAACCTCGGTTACAAGCCAAGTTGACTTGTTGCTTGTATTGGTCACGAACGGCGGCCTGTCCCTCTTCAAAGGCTGTTTTGTCGGCCGCCTTCACCTCGGCTTCTTTATTAGCAAGAGCCTTCTGAAGCTTGGCCTCCATATTTGCCACTTTTGCATTGGCAGCTTCAAGGTTAGCCCTTGCAGCCTCGGCTTCATTTTTTGCCTCCTTGGCCTTTTCCTCAGCCAGACTTTGAGTAGTCTTGGCGTCCTTGGCCTGGCCCATGAGAGCGCGGTTGCTGGCCTCAGCTTCGTTAAGGGAGGATAGGAGTTTGACTACTTCTTTTGTCTTATTCGCCAAGTCCTTCCTCATCATCTCGGTCTTTGTGGCATAAGAGTGAACGTGCTGGATGGCCTACAAAAAAGTAGCACAAGTTAGCAAAATTCCACTAAGTGTGGAAAGATTGTCAAAGTGGAAGGGAGAATACTTATCAAGACCGAATGCTGCATCATGAAAGCAAAGTCTTCATATTCATGAAATTCGGCTATACAGTTCATGTCCTCAGGCAGAAGATATGTCGTGGACAAGGCCACCTCGACCTCAAGATTCGCAGCACAGTTACCGGCGGTAACAGGTCTGTCGTCGAGCATGATCTCGGGTGCCCTGACCATGCCTTGAGGGTAACTGTTGCCCTTTTGGTGGTCAGACCTTGACTTTTTAGCAGGTGGGGCCTCGGAAGCTGGGTCCTTGGCGGGATGCTTTTCTGCGGAAGAGGTGCTCTTCTCAGTCTCGGCTAACTTAGAGATGGACACAGTGTCCTCAGAATCGATCTGAGTCACTGTGGCCTTTTCTTTGGCCTTCTTCATGCGTTTTGGCTTTGGGGTTGGTTGAGGGAAAGATGAAGACTGGACAGTAACAACGCCAGGGATGTTGGCAAGCAGATCTTCAACTATTGCAGGTTTGCACCCTATCTCGTCGACAGTAGCGGCGACTGTGACCCTTGTGTCGAAGTGGATTGCTGGCAGGGCTGTGGGTGGATTGGTTGAGTCGTGAGCCGCTCAGAACTTCGGCGTTTTCGGCTACAAGTTTTGCCTGCGGGGGCAAGTAGGGGAGCTCAATGTCGGCGTTGGAGCTGAGATGATGGAATCAGTTGTGGAGCAAAAGTTGATGGCTGCTCTGCTGGGTCAGATGTGGAGGCTTGATCTGGCCAAGGTGACGAAGTTGTAGCAGGAATTGTAGCAGCAAAAGGGGACTTGCTCTTTTCGAGACGTTTGACAAAATGGATTTGTAAGTTGGGATGTAGTTGAGCAGCAGATGAGCTTTCCACTGGTCAACTGGCAAACCCAACAATTTCTTAAAATCCTTGCTGGGATAGAATGTTTTGCGGAAGTCCTTTGGTGGTTGAGGAAGGACTGCAAGTAAAAAACAAACAAACGTTAGAACATACAAAAGTATCAGAAATAATAAAAGACTTGAAAGCAAGTAAAGTGACATTTGGCTTTTATCATTTCCCCTCTCTGAACACTATTCGGCTTAAGGGGTAGAGGTGAAGGTCATCATCTGGTGGAAACTCCCAGTTGCCCGAGACGATGAAATAATCGTCTCTAGCACCCTTTTTGGAGTCTAGGAGGTCGGCGACAAGTTTGTATTCTGTTGATCTCGGCTTAAGGTAATAGATATAGCCCTTTTCTGACTTCAGGTCGCACATGGTGTAACAGTACTGGATGTCGCCTAGAGTAATCCTAGCGTTCTCTTTTTTGGCTAAGGCAATTATACCATTTATGACTCGATAAGAGTTAATGGCTAGTTGTATCGGGTTAAGCTTATAGTAGTGAAGGATTTGGCGGAAGAGGATGTCAAGGGGAAACCTGAGCCCGCACTCAATGAAGGCTACTACTGGGAAGGGCATGGACTTGTCTTTGGGTATGATGGAGTCCTCCTCCCTTACCAGCCTAAGGTGGACATCGGCAGGAATGGAAAACTCCTGCCTGAAATATTCTAGCTTAGTTGGGGTATGTACTCTCCACCTGAACATACCTAGGACGTTGGCTAAAGTGGGGGAGGTGTTGAATTTCAGAAGGGAGTGGTTTGGCTTAAAGGACCTCGGCTTAAACTCAAAACAGAAACTAGGGCAAGGGTTTTCAGGATCTAGGAGGAGTTCGTTTTAATTTTTTCCTAAAAATAGGAGTTTTAGAACAAAACCCAAGCCTAATCTCTATAGAAGCAGAGAGTTAAAGGCAGGAATCTAGAAAATACAAATAGAAAACAGGGCAAAATGTATGATTCAGACTCAAGAAGGTAGCAAAAAATCAAGAACAGTGATAAGTTATCAAGAACATCAAGTGTATGAACAACATGTGTGTGTGCGTGTATACCCAGAAACAGATTGTACAAAAGCAGAATCATGAAACATATGACGAATGATGGAATTCAACACCCAAGTAACTATTTAAGAGCATGAACAAGTTTGCAATGGCAGTATGCAAACATAGCAAAGTTTGAAGTAAAACAAAAAATTGAAACGAAGGGAAACAGCGGCTTACTAGGAAAAGTGATGCCGGTGTAATAAATGCCGAAGTTAAACGATGGTAGAACGAGTAGCAAGACAGTGAATGCCTCGCCAGAGCAGGAGAATGAAAACAGTTGCAAAAAGCTTCGAAAGAATGAAAATGGAGGATTTGGGAGATGAGTGTTAGAGAGAGAAAGTTTGGAGAAAACAAAGATACAAAAGTGAAATGGCGAAGAGAGAGGGAAGTGTTTTTTATCAAAACACGAAAGGCGGCAAAATCACAATTAGTGTGCCTAGGACGATGTGTCTGTTAGGCGGCGCACGCAAATGCGATGCGACTTGATGGTGCGTATCAGGTATGGTTCAATAGGGAAGAGACGCGTGGTGAAAACAGTTGAGTTACTGTGCATAACAGCTCATACGCGTGTAGAAACTCTTAGAGTTCTTGATTTAATGAAGCAAAGACCTCGGCTATGGGAACGATCTCGGTTAAAGAAACTTGGAAAACTTGGTTCTTGGTTCTAAAGCATTGATGAAAACAGACTACAAGTCTTGGTCATATGGAGCTGACGAATGATGACCTCGGTAATGAAGTATAGAGCAAGTTTAGCCGACGTGCTATAACTTCAAATGATATAGGTTCCATCACCTCAGGATGCTGAGGTAATAGAACCTAGGGGGCAGTTGTGGGGACATATTTTGTGAGTAGCAACACGTGGCCAAGGTGGCACCGGAGTGCCAGCCGAGGTGCCACGTGTCGTGGTTATGATGCCGAGATAATCTCGGCTAGGCGGAGGTTATCTGCAAAGACGCCGAAATCCGGTATAAACGGATAAACTATAAGAGTCCTAGAATGTGGGATGATTTCAGCTTGGATAAGGATAAAACTCTTAGGGAGTTTATCTTTATCTATTAAAGAGTCCAGTATGGACATTGGGCCAGAGTCCAAGGGAAGCTAGGCTTCTACAGGGATCAGGTCAGTACTAACTATAAAAGTAAGACACCATCATGGGTCTAAGGTACGTTTTTTGTATTCTGGCTAGTGAGTTAAACACTATTTGCTATCTTTGAGAGATAACTTGTAAAACCCAAATTGTGTGTAGGATTATTTTATCGGATAGATTAGTAATTAAATTAATTTATATGGGTCATTTATTAATATCAAAGAATTAGTTATGAGATGGCATTATATTTTCTATTACTTAGATGGGTAATTTTGTAACTTTGAGAAATTAGGTTAATAAGCCCACCTATTGTGGCTTTAAGTCTTGGGAAACAAACAAAATAGAGGCTGAGAATTGCTCCATAGGCGGCTAGGGTTTGAGAAGGTAAAAGAAAAATTAAAGAAAAGAAAACAAAACCAAAGTGAAGAAGGAGGATTCATAGAGTGGTGATTTTTCTTTATTTATCACTTAAGGTAAGATTTATTTTATTGTATTCTTATCTATGATTTTGGTGTTAATATATCAATAGATGATTTTATGGGCATATATGATTAAATAGATATATTGATGTAGCCTATGTTGGGGGTCTCGATTTTGCTCAATTTTAGAGTGTATTTTGCATCCCGTTTGGGTGGTTCATATTTTGAGATTGATATGTGATGGGTTAAGTTTAATGGTGGTGTATTTGTGGGATACACGATTGACTACAAGCAATTACAAATTTTTACATGTATATAAACAACAATAGAATAATATGGGTTGAGAATTTCTGAAGCCGTGATGCCTTTGTTTTGATGCTAAATCGTGGGAGTTCCTAATAGACTATTGGGATAATTTATTCTATTGTTGTTACAGGAAGAGATGGATGGGTGCACATAATAATTGTTTAAGCGGTATAATATTTTATTAGGTTTGTGAGATTGAGGTGGATCTTGGTAATTTGAGATTAGCTTGGAAAATATTATTTTAGCTGTTTGAAGGTAAGTAACCCTCTATCACTGCTGGTTCATTTTTATTCCTACTGAATCGTTTAAAATTATAACTATTTATTTATAGCCTTCATGTTCTCTTAAAATAAAATATGGGTCAAGTATAAAACAATATCGAATATTATTATGAAAGTTATTTGAATATTTTGTGAAACTATTCTGAAAATTGTACCAAATGTTTATTCTGAAAATATCGAATATTTTATTTAAAAGTTGTGTATTGTTTGAATTTTGAATATCACTCTAGTCTGACTATGATTTGGACCCTAGCCAATGGAGGTTATTTATTGGTACAGAAACTAGTTTCTTTTGGGGCTTTACCACCGGCCTATATGTGGTTTTAGGCCTTGTCACGGGCTAAGTGACCGTAGTCATTAAGACTTGGATTTTGTGAATCAAATCATTGAACCATCTGAATATCGAACAATCTGAATATCGAACCATCGATTTGAACAACGAATTACTTTGAATTATCTTGTTGACTTTTCATTTAAAATGTATTGTACATTGTTTATTTTTAGCTATGAAACCACCTTAAAAATAATGGTTCATTTATTGAACTGTAGAAAAAATTATATTTATTGGTTATCGATTTATTTATTTATTTTTGTATACTTGATCCAGCTAGCAGTGATGGTTGGTTATTTACTGGGCTATCTCGCTTACCCTTATTTTTTTCAGATTCTGAAGAGTAGAGTTGCGCAGGATTTTTTCTACATGTGAGAGTGCCGAGAGTAGGACAATGATTTAAGTACTTGGATTATTGTTTTGTTAGTGGATTAAATTAGTGGACTTGGTGGACATTTTCATATAAGAACTATTTATTTTTATGGATTTTGACATTATGACAATTAAGGATTTAATTTGAGTATTTTACATTGTGGGTTATGTGATTGGATTCTTAGCCTTGCATGCTCACTTATATGAGTGTGCGGCGTTGTCACGGAGCTTGGGGCGTGACATAACTGAGTACTGACTTGATCGTCGGAGTGCTCCCGAGTGAACGAACAACCGTCGGAGTCTTTTCTTTCTGTGACAGGTCGTTCGGGGGCAATCTATTCTGTCAGTGTTCTCCAGCTGAGTGCCTGTTTGACAGCGTGATCAGAAAACAACACAAACATAGTCTTAGGCAACTTTTGACTAGTATTAGTTAGAGGGATTGACCTATATGCCCCCCATCAATTTTAATATCATGTTTGATTAAGGGATAAAAAGAGGAGATAAAAGTTACAGAACACCTTGTCCACACAGTTTTTAATATATTGTTTGTTTAGTCCATAATTAAAACTCCAGATAATTTTAATATTGGTTCAAGGGTTTCAATGGAGAAAAATGGGAGTATTAATTAATAGGGTTTATTACATTTTCTCACTTCCAATCCCTCCAACTAATACTAATATAGTTACTCTGTCATCTCTTTTAGTAAGGAGAAAGAGATTAAAACTAATACAGACGGTATGAATACACAAAAATATACAAGATTAATAAAAGGTAAATTTTTGACGAAAAGTGAGTAAAGTATTATATGAATTACAATATTAAGGGAGCTCAATGTAATTATATTAAAATTATGACATTTTCAATTTTATTTTTTTCAAATCTTAGGGAGATCAATGTAGATGCCCATACTTCAGTGACAAAATTGATCACCAGAGCATCGGAAACAAAAATAATCTGAAAAGAGTAATGTTCCACAAACATAAATTTTCATACAAAAACAAAAATAATCTGAAAAGAGTAATGTTCCACAAACATAAATTTTCATACAAAATTTCAGCACAGAATAACATAACTTACTATATTCCTTCCATTTCCAAACAAAAAGAGATCACTTGGAACTAAAATTTCAAAAATGTCACAGCCCAATCTGCCACATTATTTTCAATATGATTTATGTACGAATATTTTTTCTACAAATCATTTTCTATCTAAAATCAGTAATATGAATCATAAGTACACTAGTTAGTATATTAACATAATTGATCTAAAACAACTAAGCCATGTGATTACAATCAAATAAAAAAGGCAAGCAATTCAGAAGAAATTTACTAAAATAAATGGTCTAATAATATGTTCCAATGACAATCAAACAGATAGCCAATAAGCTTTATGCAGTCCCCCCTCCAGTCAGATGAAGGTGTGATATGATCCATAGCACCTAGCAAGACAACTAATAGACTTCCACCAACTAACCTAAGTGAAGCTTACAATTTATTTTGATTAGTAATACTACATACCCAGAATTTTAACCCTGAAATATCAATATGTGGTCGACATTCATTCTAAATATAGACCCCACAATACACCAAATCAGTCTCCACCACACAATGAAAATCTGGGCAAAAATCTGGTCCCATTTTGCTAGCTATTGTTCTCCATCCAGCACAGTAGTGACAAGCCATAATTACCAAACTACCCTGACATCTTATTAGGACAGTCCAACTTACCTCAGTCCAAGTGCAAACAACGCTGATTCAAGCTGCTCATTATCAGTACCTCTGCACATCTAGGGCATGGCCTTTCTTGGCCACATTCCTTCTCACTGAGAACCACCTCACAACACTGAATAAGATTTTCCATCTTCTCCGAGCTTCGTACCTTTTTGATAAGTACCTTCTCTGAGCTTTATTCAAGGCAGCCGTGGTTGAACGAGCCAATAAAATGTCATTGACAGTGTCATGTAGGGTGGCTTGTGATTCCAGATTTGGGTTCTGAGATCGGAGTGAACAATGGGTATTGAAAACCTGTAGATGTTCATCCTGACAGAATCCCTGAGTCCTGCACTCCGTGTCGCAGATTGGGGAGTTGGTGACATTGCCTGGCATAGATTGTTCATATCCATGATTTAATTTGCTTGTGTCGCCAGTGCTTTGCAAACCATCATTATGGAAGCTTTTCATATTCCCCATGGAAGAGATGAATGACATGATATCTTGAGATGAGGTACTCAGTTTAAATGGGATATCTTCGATGGAGGTTTTCCTGGCCACATTCCTCCTCACGGAGAACCATCTCACTACGCTGAATAGCATTCGCCATCTTTTCTGAGCTCTACTTCTTTTTAGTAAGTACCTTCGGTGAGTTTTACATTTACTCAAGCCAACAGCTGAAGAATGAGCCAATGGAATGTAATCGACGGCACTGTCTACATTGGCCAGTGGATCCAAATCAGACTTCTGAGATTGGACCGCACAATGAGTATCCAAAACCCTCGTTTGCTTGTCCTCGCAGAAGGCCCCAGTCATGGATTTGGTGACGTAACCAGGGAAAGTCCAAGCCAGTTCGTATCTATGTTCCATATCGCCAGTACTCTGAAAACCATCATCATTGAAGCTATTCATGCCACCTATGGAACATGGCATGATAGAAGAGGCACTAAGGTTTTTTGGAATTTCTCTAACATGGGTTTTTCCAGCCACATTCCTCTTCACTGAGAACCATCTCATTAGGCTGAATAAAACCCTCCATCGTCTCCGAGCCTTCTCTCTTTTTGATAAGTATGGTCTTTGAGCTTTGTTTTTGGCAACAGCTGCAGAACGAGCCAACAGAATGTCATTGACAGCACTGTGGAGGTTGGCCTGTGATTCCAAATGATCATTGGAGCTATTCACAGCTTCAATAGCACAAATTGATGGATTAATAGCTGGAGAAGGGGCAATTGAGAATTCATTAATTTCATCGAAAGGGTTTTTCTTGGCGACATTCCTCCTCACCGAGAACCACCTCATTATGCTGAACAACATTCTCCATCTTCGCTTAGCATTATTTTTAGAAAAGCATCTTCTCTGAGCTTTATTTTTGGTAACAGCCACAGAACGTGCAAATCGTATGTCATTGACAGCATTGTGTGGATCACTCTGTGATTGCAAGGTTGTGTTGTTACATTGAAGGGGATGATGATTATCAGAAAACTGCAGAAGCTCATCCTCGCAGAAGGCCTGAATCATGGAGTCTGTATCGCAGATTAGGGGGCTGGTGACTTGGCTTGTGAAACTCAAAGGTTGTTCATATCTATTATTGATATCATCAATACCCTGCAAATCAAAATCACATAAGAAATTACAACCATAAGAAAATTATTATCTTAAGCAACAAAGAACAATACTGACTTTTCAATGCTTTAAAGAACATGAGATCCTCATTTTGCTAAAATGCAAGGGTTGTTTAAAACAGTAAGCTTCTTTATGAGGAGAAATGAACACACACATCATTGTTTCTTCATATTCTAGGAACAATATTTAGTGTCTTTGTAAAAGTGAAAGAATCTCCTTCAAGAACTATTATTTCCACTTCTGCTGAGGCAGGGCCAGAATAAACAACCCAATAAGAGAATCTAGTAAAGCAATTTTTAAGGCAGTACAATCTTCTCATACAATAGGGACTCCAATAAGGAAAAATTGCATTTAAATGGAGGTGCAAGCAAATCTGTGTCTGGTGCAAATGAAAATTGTGGCATGGGACACAGTCCTCGCTGCGATTTGCATCTCCATGAAAATGCAATTACTTTGAGTTGTTCCTATATAAATGCAATTTTCCCTTCCAATAAATACTACAATAGATATATTTAATTGTAAGCTTCTGGATTCAGCATGGAATACCTCTTCCCCGCTGCTCCAAAACAAGTTCTCAGGCTTGTAGTTGATATTTTGTGTCACAGAATCCTGGCCACAGATCCTGAAGTTAGGGATTTCGCCTTGTAAACAAAAAGGTTGGCGGCTTATATAATCCAGTTCTTCAACACGAATCAAGCCAAAGTCGTCCAAAGTATTAGCAACCCCAAGTGAAATGATGTCTGTGGGACCTTGCTGTGCATTGGCATACATATCAGGAGTGTCAAAATTACAACTATCTATACTCTCTGGCGTGGTCAAGTTTGAGGGGTGGAGAGCATTCGCAAACTGTTGAGAGCCCATCGTAAGAGATGCCTCATCATCAATAGGTACAACTTGCTCCCAATGTTGAAATGCTGATACTACCAAATTGTGGGCATCATCCTGATAACAAAATCAATCAGAAAGGAGACAGAAACAACCACAAACAGACAGACAGAGAGTAAAAACTTAAGGAATCAGAAGAGTGCCTTTTCAGTCACAGACAGCTTATCCACGGTAATGAGTTGTTGTTCCATAAGAAGCCCGACCAATTGCCCCACTACATTAAAAACAACAGTAGTTTTTTGTTGAGAGCTGGGAGGACAGTACAAGTATGCCCTCTTATCAAGTATACATGTTCGGGCATGGTCCACAGTGATGTCCCACATCATAGCAGACATCCTCACACCAAGGATCTGCAGACACCCACAGAAACAAGTATAACTGTCACTTCATATGCAAAGGAGGGAAAAACTGTTTATTCTCCAGGATGCAAGAAACCCTTCCTTAACTATATCATAATGTCATGAAAAACTTAATGGGGTCAACATAGGATATCCTTCAGGTAGAAAGCTATACACCCAAAAAAGACATGTTCCTGTTAAGTCACTAGTTATCTTAAAAGCTTAACACCTTGCCTCACGTGCAACCCCGTTGTGCACGTGAAGATACAAATATCCATACATAGAGAGGAAGGAGGAAAAAAAAAAAAAAAACAGCAAATGAGAGAGAGAATGCAAGCAGGGACCAAATGCAAATGGTGAAACTTCAACCCCAAACCTCCCCCAACTTGAGTTCTAATCAGTGTGTTTGGTTTCAGTTTTCTGAATTCAGTTTTTTGAAAACTGAGTTTTTTGTTTTTCATGTTTTTTGTTTTTAGTAAATATTTTTAAATTTTAATTAATTTTTTACTTTTTTAGATGCACTTTATTTAAATGTATCTAAATAGTAAAATATTTATAAAAAAAATTAATAAATACACAAAAATACAAAAATGTACTAAATTTTCGTTTTTTTTTTGTATTTTTTGCTATTTAGTGTATTTTTTAAAGATTTTTTTTACAAATATTATACTTTTTAAGTGTGTTTATGTCAGATTTGTCTAAAAATTAAAAAAAAATTCTTAAAATATTAAAAAAAAATCATTGGAAACATTAAAATACGAAAAATAAAAAGTAGAATTTTCTGAAAATTATTTTCTAAAAACTGGAACCAAACAAGTTGAATCCATTTTAAGTAACCAATTGTCCCAAAAGCTTAAGCTCTAAGGAAATGGGCCCTATTTAGCCCATCCCAAGTTAAAATAGCAAATAAAACAAAACACCTCATCACATCACTCTCTCTACTTTTTTACATGCCTTTTCGTAAAAGCTAAATAGCCAACTAAAATAGCCTATTCCCAGATCGGTGTATATATCAATCTTTTCAATAGTTCCCGAAATTAGAGCATATTACTAGCAAGTACTACAAAAATAAAAATCAAGAAAAGAGCAGTCAATAATACCCTTTTTAACCTCTCAGGGTCTATATTGAGTAGAGTCACAAAATCCTTCACAGTTTTAATGTTGTCTTCTGTCAAACGCTTATGGAAAGCACCATCTTTAGCAATCTTTTCTAATCTCCAGACTGCATCAGATAGAGCCGGAGGGTGGTGCTTCTGATACACTGCAAACAGAAACAAGAAGTTACATAGGAGAATTTTCTTTTCTTAACATTAAAAAGATCTCAGACACCCTAGTATGTGTAATGATATACAATCTCATAATATCATAATATCATAGAATTGTACTTATGCATGAAGCCAGTAAGACAATTATTCAAGTAACTAAAAAACATATCTTCCATAGGTATATCTTTAATCACTTAAATGGTTATGGACATTATTAGTCATTCAGATGAATTTCACATAATGATATTTTGAACTGATTACTACTGATAAGTTGATAATGCATAATAGTGAAAAAAATAAATAAAATAAATAAGAGAATAATAGCTGACAACAATGAGTTCAAAGTTTTTAAAAGAAACTAGTACAACAAGGAATGTCCAAAGACTCCAAACACAGAATTTCACAACATATAGATGCAGAGAGAGAGAGAGAACAATAACCTATGGTTAAACTAGATGCAATGAAAAAATGAAAATCATAACTAACAAAAGAAATTAAGAGAACAGAACCTATGTCCTGTGTTTTTCATGCTTCCAGTGTTCTAACCAATCCAGTGAACAAACAATAGTTCAAACAATACTCAAGAATTCAGGACATGAACCAAGAAAATATGGAAAAGTTGTCATAACCCATTGATAACCACAAATACTGAAAGAATGGAAGTTTATGAACATGTCACATGAAAGGGAATTAAGGGCTAATCTATATTTCTCATAAAAGAATTGGTTCAAAACATTAAATTCCCACTATTTATATTTGCATTCAGTACACTACCTGTGTTACATGGACTCTTCAAAATGATAAATAATACCCAAATTCCAAGAGTTCCAGGTGTCCACATATGGACTTGTTAACCACCAACTCATCCAAAGCTTAAGCTCTTAGAGAGAGGGGCAACTTTGTTGTTTATATTATATTCTCAACAACATTTGCCTTCACATTTGGGTCTCACTAGTAGGTTAATATCATTAAAATAAAAACTTATTTCCAATATTTACAGATATTTATGTTTACATATAATTAATATAAATGATGCATTTCAATTTCAAAGATACTACTGAAATATGTGATTATTTAACAAAAACATACCCCAAAAAAAAAGTACATAAAACAAGAAATACTCACATTTTCCACGTGAATCCTCAACAATGAAAGGCTCTGTCCTTGCTTCTCTTACTTCAATTCCATCAAAACCACCCATGATTCTTGCACCTAGCCTGAATTCTTTCTTTGTCATCCAGCATTTGGTATGCTTAAAGTAAATGTTACCTATAATACCACGGCCTTCTTTAAGATTAAGGTAAACATCTCCCATAAGAAGTTGTTTTTGTCCTTCCCTTTCTCCGACAATCTTATTCTTGAATTCTTCAGGTGTCCAATTATCTCCATCATAGCCATTGACATCCGTGTCAAGAACTACTATTTGCACCTTTGCTGACGCTTCGGGGCCCGTGTTAACGACTTCTCCTGTAAGACCATCAACTAAAGCTACTCCAATGGAGGTATACTCCTCTCCTTTAATTTTCATTCCGGTCAATACTGGAGGAGAGGGTTTGTTCAAGAATTGTAGTTGCAAGCTTCTTGATTTCGAAAGCTGTATCTCATTCCCAGAGACCCTGAATAAGAAGTGGAAGTACGCGTCATCTATACAATAGTTACGAATAAGCATTATTACACTAACAAAATTAGCATTATGTCCTCACCATTTCTTGTTACACGGATGCTTTTGCTCTGCCAGTGCTGATTTGACTTCCTTATCTACCTGGAGACACAAGGTAACATCAGGAAGGTGTTTCTATGTGTACAACTAAACTAAGAACCATAAGCTATAATAGAATATAGACTCTCAACACTAGTTCAACTTAGCTTATTGCTTAATCCACAGGGAGCTTACACTTATCGAGAAGACGAAGAACCCAAAGTGGAGGCATCTCTGTACAACTAATTTAACACATCAAAGATTAAAGTAGGACCTCAGAACAATTGGTTTTAATTCAAACTGGAAAACAGAATCCATGCAGCTACACTTAAGATGGTTGTGTTAAGGCCAAAAAATGATGATTCAAAAGGTACTAATTTTGAAAAAAAAAAAAAAAACTTGAGAATGTGCTGAAAAAGGAAGAAGAAGAGGAAGAAGAGAACCCACATTCAGTGATTAGCATGGAAGCATAAATAATATGCTAACTTTATATTGACATTTGGAGTATTTTGTAGAAGGAAGGAGAAAAGGAGGGCATCCAATACAGTGAAATTTACATACAACAGAAAAAAGCCCATCTATGTCCCTTGACAAGGAGGATAAAGAAGAAAATAAAAGAACTTAAAAATAAATAAATAACAATGAAGCCTTCTAATTATAAGGCCTACGAAAAGAAAGCCCAAATCCTCAAATTGTTTGGATGTATGCCCCCTAACCAATGGTTTTGTGTTGAAATAAATGGTTGTTTTATTCATATATGGACATCATTCAAGAGATCTCAATTTAAATTGAATATGGTTTATGTAGATTAAAGAGTTCTACTTACAAGAGATATAAATCATAATCCTTATGAGTTGTGACTTTCTATTGTTCACCGTTGTAATAGACTCGGGAAATCAACTAGGTCAACCCTATGTGATAAGATGGTTTATTACAATCATTGAAGTGGAAGATTCCAAGTCAATATGTTGGTGGATATGATGCATTGAAGGACCACAACACCTCGGCATGTTGGGTAATCTATTTAGAGTTGTGGGAACAATCTTTTCAAAATTGAATCTACCATGCGTACAAAATCAAAGTAAATGTCAATTGAGTTTGTTCACACAGTTAGTCACTTGAATCTAGATTCTAGATCTGGTCATTCTTACAAACAGTTCATTTAAATGTGATTAGTGACTTATCAAGTTGTGGACTAGTACTTAATGTAAGTAGAAACTCTTTGGTTGGACAAAAAATTAACTTTTACTCCATAGCCACTTATAGACATTATTGGTAAAAGGGTCAACATAGGAGCAGGCCTTATAAATTTCTATATAAATGGCCATCCATGGTGATACATGAACATGAGTTTTATCTCTTTTGAGTGTTCGTGTGTGTGAGAGAGATTTTGTGTGAGACGCCAAGTCTAGTTGGATCTCACTATCCTACATTGGTTCAAACTCCCAAGGATATTAGATTAAAGACTTAAAAGGCATGATGAACAATATGATATGATCAAATTAATGAAATTACTCAAGTTTCTTCATGATTCAAAAAAATCCTTGGAGATCAAAGTGTTCATATTTTCACATCAATAACGCAATTGTCTCGTAATTTAGCTTCCAACAAGAGTTGCAAGGGTTATTTCTTGACATTCTCTAATCTAGAACAACATGATCACATTAGAATAAAATATATTTTGAAAAATTATTTGCCTCCACATGCATTGTCAAACAAACATAAATAACATAGATCACCATTACAGCTAGAGCAATATATGTGGCACATTACATCTAGACAAGTACGAAGTAAAACACAATATGAAAATCGGTCATCCGTTCTTAACAATACTTGTCATTTCTATGTTGTTATTCTGGTAAAAGAAGTTTAGAATTTGCTGAAGTATGCAACTTCGGAACCTTTTGTAAACATTTACTCACATGTTCACCTTATCTCTTTAACATACCTAGGTTGCAACATCAGTACCATAATTGCAAGATTGGCACCATCTATGCTTCATTAGGACTCTCATGACCATCCTATGAGCATAGTTACCAAAAATCTCACTTTGAGATAGGGATCTCACTTCCCTGAAAACTTTTTTCCAGAACGGAGACAAAACTCCTACGAAACCTTCTGAGACGTTTGTGAAGACACAATTTAAGAAACTTGTTAGAAACTTCAATTCTCATAATTTCTACTACCTTTTTTTGCTCCCCAATCTTATTACTCTTCTAAAATATTTTGTAGTATTAGTGTTTTAATTAATCATGAAAACATTCTAATTTGATCTTAAACCACCTAGCATTATATTTATTGACCACGTTCCATGTTTCCCATTTCCCATATTGGCAATTATATTTTTGAGCAGGGGCGTAGTCTAAATTTTTTTTCATTGGGGGCCAAATTAACATTATGAAGAGTGAAATCCAACTCATGGTACTAAGATTGTCAATTGATAAAATAATGACAATATAACATAGATTCCCAACTCAGCTAGGAATATAACCTGAACAATACAAAGTAGAGTTTGAGTGAGTGACAATGGTCTCTGATTTTATTCACATACTATTAAAATGTGGGAACAAAAGACAAGTTTTGATTAGTTCAAAATAATGGGATTCACAAATTTACGAGTGCTCAATACACTTTTTGAATGAGAGACCTACCGTTATAGAGCAGTCATATTCTATATTTTGATAAAACACTCAAAAAGTGTGTGAACAAATTTAAATTCGAGACAATGTACAAATAAATATTGAGAGGGTACAGGAGAAGTGAATCTGTTGAGTACATAAAGTAGATACACATTGTATCTGACATTTGTTGTACAAAATTGTCCTATTATTTAATCAAAATGCTATGAAAATTACAAATGGTATTATGTAATAATAAGATGGTGGTGACCTTACAGTTGTCGAAAGGGGGTGAATTCCAAAAAGAAGCCATTCAATAAAAAATTCAAAATTTTAAGAGTGGCTATGAGGAATCTGCTTGGTATTTCCAAGTTTTTTTTGGTAAACAGCTATATGTAACAGAAACTTTTTAGGGACCCTGCTGGTCCCCCCTGGCTATGCCCGAGGCATACAACAATATGATGGCCGATGGGATGATCACACCATACCACAATATTGTTGGAACCCCTTGTACCTTATCACTCTGCAGAATGTTCTAAACTTTGGAAAAGTTGTGACCTATTATAGAGAGACATCAAGAGGTCCATATAAGGGTGACTTGGATGACCCTTTTCACTCAATTTAAAATTATCCACACTCGTGAATGTCTCAGTGCTCACTGAGGGAGAATTTGGGGGAGACAGAGACAGAAAGAGAATCATTCTACATGAAAGAATATCAAACACTAGGAAACAATTTGAAATTCACAGGGCTTCCAAACAAGTAAAGTCAATTTAAACTTCTACAAGTTTGTAGAGGTTGTAGAGGTAGACATAACTTTTGGTCAATAAACACACACAGCTTCAACAATGCATGAAGTAGTCTGTCCATGCTCAAAAACAATAACCAAATTTGACAAAGAAACATATTAAACTCAGTTCTCTAAGAAAGAAAGAAAAAAAACCAAACAGTCTGAGAGCATCCACTTACATATCCAGAAATTAAGCGCCCTACTGCAGTCACAGAACATGGGTCAGATTGCAACTTCATTATTATCGCTGATACTACACTGAAATACCATCAAACCAAGTGTTAGAAACCAAAATTAAGCAAAACCCATTGAAATTAGCAAGATAATTTGCTCAGTTCTCGTAAAAATCTTCCATTTTTCTTTCATTCAACAGTGACAACAGAAAGAATGAGAAAGAGGGTATAGTATAATTGACCTCCCCAAATCAGACTGAGGCGGCTTTCTTCGCTCATCCTTGGGACTATAATTTCCTTCCTCTGATCTAACATTGACATTTCCTTCAAACTCTCCACCCTGAGGCATTTTCTCACTCTCAAATCAATGCTTTCTTTGACAAAAACAAAAACAAAAACAAAAACAAGTAATAATGGTTTTGTTTCAATTGTGGGTGTATTAATATAGCTTAGCTGAACTTAGTTTTTCTGGGTCAATGGAGGCGATTAGTGAAGATAACACAAGTAACGTGTTTGCTTCAATTGTGGGTGTATTTATATTGATAGACTAGCTGAGCTCTAGCTTTTCTGGGTCAATGGTGGTGATTAGTGAAGATAAACAAGTCACAGTGTCCACTCATCACAGTAGTTGTAGATAGACACTCCCACACACACACCAACACTCCCTACACCTAAATATTCATTGTTTGATATCGCCATAGATCTGTTTTCTTTTTTCCAAAGGACTGGCTGGCTTTGATTTGACCCAGAAGATGGGGTGACTGGGACCCATAAAACTATCTGTTCACACACATCTGCAGAGAGAGGGGGCGAAAGTTTTCACACTAACATGCACATGGTGCACGGTGACTATTCAGGCCTTCTTTGGAACCTTCCCTTCTAGTTAAAAAGTCAAAAAAATTTTAAATTAATAAAAAAATCAATAATTCATATTAAAAAGTCAAAAATTTTCTTTTCTCTCTACTTTTTATACATCTTTTCATAAAAAGTTAAAAAATCATCCCAAACATACTAATTTTTTTTAGCTCATATTTTAGCTAAATAATCAAAAAATTACTAAATTAACCTATTCCCAAACGAAGCCTCAGTAGTTTAAAATTATAGCCATAGGGCATGTTTGATTGGGTGGATTAGAGCATGGGATTGAGATTATTAATCCGTGGGCCCAACTATCCTATGTTTGTGTTAATATTTTGATTTAGGATTATTAATCCAATGGATAATTAATTTGTAGGATTATTAGTAATGGGGTAGGAGTGAGATTATTAATCCAATGGATATTAATCTAATTGGATAATGAATAGCACACTAATTTAATAGGATTATTAATACTTCACTATTAATATTGTGAATCAAACATGACCATAGTATTTTATAATATAAGAATATAATCGGTGAAAAAGATGAAATATTGATTATTTATATTAAATAATTATAAAATTTTAAAATATATAATAAATAATAATTGATAAAATATAATAATTGATAAAAAAAAATATGACTACAATACTCAGAACTATTGACTATTACTCCCTCTTTTGAAGGAAAGCATTAAACGTTCCTACTTTTTAATTTTCATTGAGGGGTCATTTAGGAATAAGTTAAAAAAATTAAAAGTTAACTTTTATTTATTTTAAATTGTATTATCTCTTACGTAAAAAAAATTAAAAAATTAATTTTAACCAACTTTTCAAATCACAATTGAATACAAACCACTTTTCAAAAGAAACCATTATCATTTTTATTTGGAAAATAATGAAAAATAAGGTTGAATATTTTCACATTTTCAACTAGGAAAAAATTGAAAAAGAGGGTAGTCAAAAAAATTACTCAACATTAAAATATATGGTATAGATTTAAATTTAAATATTATATAGGTTTGTTTGGGGAGTGAGTTGACTTTTTGACTTTTCAACTCTTTGACTATTTTAGTTTAGAGAAATGCGTGGTAGCTCGAGAGTTAAGCGGCTCGAATGCCCCGAGTGTCAAAACGACGTCGTTTTGACACTTTTTTCAAGCTACGTAGAAGAGAAAGAAGGAAAGAGAGAGAAAGGTTTTTCAACAAATCCAAAGGGAAGGAAGAAGAGAAAGAACGAAGGAGAGAAAAAAAAAAAAATCGAGCCATTCGAGCTTTCCATTTTCGAGCTACATAGCGGGGTCGTTTAGTTTAGGACTAAAAAGTCTCATATGAGATAGATTTTTTAGTTTTTTTGACTTTTATAAGAGAAAAAATATAATTATTATGGTTTAGATGTGACATTTTGTCTTATTAATTTTTTTTTATTTTTTTTTATCTTTTTGTGACTATTTTAACCAAAAAACTCCGAGTTTTTTTCTTCTCAAACGAACTCTAATGTAGATTACTTTGAATAAATCTGCATTGTGTTCCTAGCAATTTTTTTAGAGTAACTTTATGAGTTTTGTAACATTATTATTTCATCATATATGGAATAGGGAAAAGGATTTTAAGTCATAGAATTTGGTTTTAATTTGACAAAAATTACACTTTTCATTGTAATGCTAGGTACACCCAAATTCAAAGTCCTAGAATTTGGTTTTAATTTGACAAAAAAATTCTCTTTTTCTTTTTGGATAATATTATGGTACACACTTTTAAAAAGGTATACCATATGTAAGTTATGACATTTGTAGGGTTGATTATCACATGTTATAACTCAATCCCATGAAAGTCATAACTAAAAAAAATAATAAAAAATAAATTATAACCAAACATTACGTAAGGTATAATCAAGAGGTTTTGAATCATAGCTAGAATAATATAATAAACAGAATTACAATAACTCATAACTAATTTCACAATGTCTATAACCAAGTTATAATTCACCTCAATAAGTCATAACCAAATACTTCAAAAGTCATAACCAAATACTTCAAAAGTCATAACTAGGGGACATATGTGTACTATTGAGTATCCCTTTCTTTTTTCTCTTCTTTATTTTATATTTACGTTGTGTTTGGTTGGGGGATTTGCAAAGAGATTTAGAAATGAAAAGAAAAATGGTAGGTGAAATGTAAGTATGTTTTATTTACATTTCACCTAATTTCACATACCTTTTTTCTTTTCTTTTTCGAATCACTTCTCAAATCTTTTAATCAAACACAACGTTATTTCCTTTTCATAAATCCCTCACTATTAGTCACCATTGCAACTCTATTTGGCGCAATCATCAGTCCCTCTCCTATTATTCCCTACCGCTCACTGTTGCCCTTACCTCCATCCTCGTGTTCAGTGGCGGAGGGAAAACAGGTCGAGGGCTTCACGTGTCCCCTTAGTTTTGAATTTTTTTATTTTTTTGTCATATATAAAATGTTTATTTTTTTTCTTAACATATTTTTTGGCTAAGAATTTATTATATTATTCACAACAAATAGTTATTTGATATTTTTAGAGCATTATGTGGTATTATTTATGTAATAGTATAAACCAATAGTATAACAAATTTTTTTATAGATTGGATATAATGAACTCATTATTTTAGATAGTTGACAGACTACTTAGTGTGATTTGTGATTTCTCATGCTTTGAGCATCACATAAGCAATGCTATGTGGTATTCTAAGACCGTTTAATAATTTTCATTCAAAACACATCATTTATAAACAATGTCATCTCTTCAATATTTTTCTGTCAAATAAAAATTAAATAGATTTTATAATAATTTGTGCTATAAAGGATGTGTTTTTATTACCTAAAATTAAGAATTTTAATCTATAATTTTTTGTGCTAAAATTACGATCTTACATCACTATCCTGCATCGAACTATTCTACACTATTATAGAATTTTAATTTGTTCCTATTAATAATGAATATGTAATTTTTTATACTTAAATTTAACTCATAAAATTATTATTATCTTAATGTTGATCATAATTTTTTAAAAATAAAAATTATAATTAATAATACCCCATCTAACTTAATTTCTTGACTCAGCCACTGCTCGTGTTCCTATCTTTACTTGTCATTGCCGTTGCTCCTACTATCTTTTCTACAAACCCTCTTGCTCTCTTATCATCCCTAACTCTTCTACAATTACAACCCCCCTTTTCAAGTCCTAACCACTGCAAACAATCCTAATCCACTATTTTCTTGTTATTGCAATTTCTTACTCGATTGCTACAAATTGCATCTTGTGCAAGAGAAAAGTGTGTCCAGTGCAAATGTGAACTTGTAAACTTTCATAAGGAATCTTTGCTCTTTTTTTATTTTTATTTTTATTTTAAGGCAAATTACCAACACCCCCTCGAACTTTGACTAAAATACAGATTTCTCCTTGAGGTTTGGAAAATTACAAATTACCCCCTAAGAGTCATATTTGCATAACAAATGAGGAGCAATTTGTTGTGCAAATATAAATCTCAGGAGTAGGATGTAATTTCTCAAACCTCAGGGAAAAATTCATATTTTAGTCAAATCTCGAAGGGACGTTGGTAATTTGTCCCTTTTTTTTTTTAAAGCTCATTTGTTATTAATAAAATATATGTTTGGCTATAAAATTGAGATCATAATGTAGATTAAAAAAAAATAAAAATAAACCTTTAGCTTATCAAAAAAACACAGAAGTGTTTGGGCATAGACAACAAAATTAAAAGAAGCAAAATTATGAAGCATTATAAAATTGGACAATGATTTTATTTTGTGAAAAAACACAAAATAAAGTGGACGGCGATTTTTGTTTATCCATTCTAGTTAAGTGGAATGTACAAGTGATATCATATGTGATTTGCGTACTTTCTGAGGAATGATGTCACTCACACCCTTTTGTTTGCTTTTGTGTGTGTGGATTGGACAGGTGTCTTGGAAAGAAAGAAATAGTCAAAAAAAGAATCTTGAAATTCCACGTCATCATATAATAAAAACAAAATGACAATCTAGACTAAAGAAAGAATAGTCGAGTCAAGCAAGGTTACAGTGACGAAAATTATTATTAGAATTAAGGTACATGCACGATACAACCAAACGCAAAGCCCTTCTAGAAGAGAAAGGATTTGATGCACCCTAATTAATTTTCGTAACATAAATTATAAATATTTTTTTAAAGGGAGAAGCACCAATAAATCTCAAATTATAAACTTATACACTGATTAGTCTTGGGTTTTTTCTATTTAACCGATAGGTCCTGACGTTTAGAAAATGTCAACGTTATCTTGAATAAATTGTGTTTCAAAGTTTGAATTGGGGCGAAAATGGGTATTTAGTATTGGTAAAATTACTGATTTAGCCATGGAGCGCACTGTAGGCGTTTTTACTTTTTTTTTCTCGTTTTCCATCGAATCTTCTAGTCTGTGTAAGGAAACATCGACGATTGACATTCCCAAACTTGAAACATTGCCATTCCTAACGTTTGAAACCGAAATTGGGGATTCGAGTATATCCAAATTTTATTTTGACATTAAAACATTATGTGAAGGCCAAAACCCTAAACAAAAACATTAAAGGGGTAGTGTTCGAAACGGTGTTGCGTCACCCATAACGGCAATGCAATGTTAACGGAAGGTTAGTCGCAGATTTGATTATAGGAAAGGAGGAACGTGTTTTATATACATCACTTCAATTCCGAGCGCTGTCGGATCTACTGACAATGACAATGCAGGGCGAAGGTGTGCTTTCATTTTTCATTTGGTGATTTCGAAGGTTATGTACGTATGTATGTACGATTATGGGTTGCCAAATGTGTGATTGTGTGTTAATTGTTGAACGTATTATGTTTGACTGAGGCTTACCACATTTTTTGGATTAGGGCATATGTCTCACACATTTGAATTGAAACTCATGTTATGATAATAGATTACATAGTATTGTACATGTTTGAACTTCGAAACTGTGTGGTGGTGGTCTGGGGAGTCAAATATTTGGATGTGTACATGTAATAGGGGAGGGTTATGATGTCACTGTGCATGGTAGTCATGGATGGTATGATGAACACCAGTACTCGTGATGTTACGTAATAAGTTCATTGTTTGTTTTTGTCCACACATTGGCCGAAATGGTTAGGAAATTGTGGGAATTGGTTAACATTTATTTGATGTCGGGTCAAAACCGACATCGATGCATGCTGAAGGTTTGTTACGTTATTCAATTTGAAAAATTAAAGGCCACGTAAGTTTGTATGTATGATTTTGGGTTGCCAAATTTGTGATTGTTTGTTATTTGTTTGACGTATACTCTTTAAATGATGTTTACCACATTTTTTGGATCAGGGCATATGTCGCACACAGTTGAATTGAAACTCATGTTATATATATAGTAGATTACGAAATAGTAGTCATGGACGGTATGAGGAACAACATTTACACGATGTCACATAACCTTGTTAGTTATTTTTTAGACATTGCCTGGAATGGTAACAAATTTTTAGGATTTGGTTGACGTTAATATGATTTTGGTTGTAGGAAAACTTTGATATGTGTGTAACATTTGTTAAACAAATAGAGTTATCGTGTCATTTTGGTTCAGGTATGTTTATTGCAATGGCCAATTAGTTTTTTGCATTAATGTTTTGTCATGACATGTTGCCACACGACCGTAACACACAATTTTTCCTGATTGTTGCAGTGAATGCTCGACAACGAACCTCTCGTAAGCCAAGTGATATATGCACGCGAGGTTCCTTGCTGAAAGAATGAACGTTAACACGACTTGCAGTCAGAAAACAATTGAAGCTGCCATTCAAGTGTACGAAAGCACAATCAAATGTGGGAAGCAAGATGCATATCGACACAACGAAGCTTATATACCGTTCAAACATTGCTGGTGTAATCAAGATAGTTCTTGAGGTGAACTTGGAAGAGAGACAAATCCGGCAGCTTAAAAGAACACCATTTTGGCTGATGATTAAATCTATTCGGACACACAATTTGGAAGCAAATACATTCAAGAAGTGTGATAAAACCATATGTCGGATCATCCAAACATGTAATCCAAGAGACGAAAAATTTTACGTTGGAGGGCATGGGTTGGCGCTCCAAAGCAGCGACATCCGACTAATTTTTGGGATTCAATGTGGCAAGGACAAGTTAGATGTATCCTTATCACTGAAACCAACATCAGATTTCATGCAACGGAGGTGCCCTATTGTCGGATGAATATCGTGCAAGCTCGTAAAGGTTTTGCTGTTTGACGCGTTGAAGAGAAGAACTGAACGTGACGAGGAGGACGTAGCGAAGCTTCTATGTCTCTACATTTGTGGTAAGCTGTTTTTTGCAACCACCAGAGAATCAATTGGTTGGTCTTTCGTCTGTGTGATTGACAGGCTAGATATGTTGCGAAACTATGACTGGATAGCAACCGTACGCAACACTCTCATTAATTCCCTGAACGATTTTCACATCAGCCCTGAGAAGGTCACCGGCTGCGTCATTGGGCTGTTGGTATGTTAATTACACATCCCGTTCACATTGACCCTGTGCTTGCATCAGTTGTCCAATCAATGATTGTCTTTCATAATACAACTAATGTTGCATATTATTTTGTGTTGCAGTTTATGATTTGTGAACACACAAATCTCATAGAACCAGAGCGCCAAGCTGCCTTCCCAAGATTTTGTAAGTGGAACGTTGGATCGCTCATATGTAAGATCAAAGGGCTGGACTTGACATCAGCAGAATCGCTGCAGGTAAAATTTGAAATTGTTATTGTCCTGTCCACAAAATTTGAAACAGTGTTTGTTTGATCTGCATCGTATAATGCACTGAGTTAACTATGACAAACTGTGCGGGACTATACTTGAGTGATACGCTCTAAGTGTACCAAATGATGACCAAGTTCTAATACGAAATGAAAACGCTAAGTTTGTGGTGCAGATGGAGGAACAAATGAATGAAATAGGCAATGTTGTTGTTGAATTGGAAAATACAGAGGCAAGCTTTGATTGTTGGAAGCCAGACTCGCCAAACGGTGGTCATGTTGATAGTGAGCCCCCACGTCAGGGTGTTGAAGGAGTTGGCAAAGTGGTGCAGCAAAAAGGAAAACACAGTGAGAGGGTGGTTGCACTGGAGGATGGTTTGCCGAACCTGTTTCCTGACCTTCTTGAATTGTCAAGCACACCTGCAGCAGATGGTGATGGGGACGGCAAATGTTTGAAAGCAGATCTGAGAAACACTTTACTGAAAAAAAGGAGCTAGAAGACGGTAACAGAAGGAAATCAATTCAGATTAATGAATTGGAAGCCCGGGTGGACGTTATGGAACGTATAATTGAAACGAAAACTATTAACTTGTTCATTGGGTTCGAGAACGTTATTACTGCAAAAGATGCAGAGATAGAGCGATTGAGAACATTGGTCACACAATTGGATGAAAATGTAGCAATCTTACATGACCAAGTCGATGACCATGAATCGCATGCAGTGACATAATCAACTATAAATATTGAATCCAGCAAAAGGTAACCAAGTGAAGACCAATTAGAAAAGTATGGCAGCTGTAATGATAGCCACGTTAGTTGGACAGAACGTAGCAGTGTGAACAAAACACTGAGAAACAAGTCCACAATACCAATGGGGGCAGTGTGTATTGAGGTAGGAGACGCAGTTGAGGTTGATTCTCCGTTGAAAAAAACACCCTCAGAAATTCATAGCGTGAGTGACCCGCAACGCTGTCGAGCTGCAGTGGCCATACACCCATTCATAAATTGTGCAGGGGGCGTGAACGGGAATGAAAATGCAAATTTGTCTAATACTATGGGGGCAGCCGAGGGTCTGCAGAGTAATGTTGTTGCAGTGTCGTCTTTGGTTCGCCGTGTTAAGAACAAGCTGAGGCGCGAGCTACGGTTGGCTGATTACAAATACCCCAAGATGGTTGGGTGTGAGAGACAGGTTACAAAAATTTGTAACGTCCTTGTGCTGGGGCAGCGATATGTTGTTGACATTAACGAAGTGGAGCATGAACGGAAAACATGGAATGGATTTGGTATGACTCACAGGGACATCGTGTGGACAATGTTGTCTGTAGATGATCAGCAACGATTGAAAGACGTATACAGTTTTCACGGAGATGGGTAATGCAATTGTTGGTAATGAAAGTGGTGGCAACGTGTTTTCGATTTAATATAAAGTGTACTAACTGGTTGTGGGTTAAAAAATGCAAGGCTGTTATCTAGGATGGTGAAGACAATGGGATGTGTGTCTACTTTTCTGATATTCAAGCATTGGTCTAATAATCATGTGTAAGCGGGAAGGTTAGTGTTGTAATAACCTTGGGTTGGGTGGGGGGGAAGTTGTGTACTATATTCTGTAATATATTTTGGATGTTAGTATGTATTTTGACAGTGTGCAAATTATTGTTGGTAGGTAATCGATGCGTATGTAGCAATCCTAACAGATTTGCAACGGAATTGTGCTGATGAAGACAACAATGTGGACAGCTGTTATTTTTTTAGCAGCATTTGTGCGGTATGAATTGACAAGCTGCTGTAGATGGTATGGTCTTGTGTGTTGGATGATACTAACAAATTTAAAGTTAAAATGGCAGGACATGATGCGAAATTCGAATGAGACGTCAAGAGATAAGTTCTGAGAGGTGAACATGAAATCCGCATCAGGACACCGGTCCATTCATTACCCAATTTACCACGACAACCACTGGACGCTAATGGTGTACGATAACAAAAGTGGGAACTGGAAACACTATAATTCAATTAGGCAGAGACGTGGCCTACGTGACACTCATTTCACCAAGGTGCTTAAAGTGGTTCGTACACCTCTGTATTGCAAAACTGTAATGTGTAAGTATCTTATGTGGTAGGCTGGAAATGTCTACAAATTAGGATGTAACGTATGTGGTTACATGAATTGGAATGATTCTGAATGTGGTTGACGATTGTGAAATTTTTTAAGCTTAAAGTGTCCGCATCAAATTGGTGTTTTGCATTCATTTTATTGGTGTACATTTAAGAGTAACTTGAATGTTAATTGTCACTTTGCCAGAAACAGTGGGTGGTGAAATATGATAACCGCATTGTGGGCGTTGGTGCAAGGACAACAAATGTGGCACCTCCATATATCGACGGGACGTTGGAATCTGTTATGGATTGCCCTCAGCAAGCGGCTAACATGTAAGTGCTACGAATATTTATGACAAACATATTTATTAGGGAGTACAATTTGTAATTTCTGACAAAGCGAAGTGAGTTGTATTGTGTTCCAGGGCTGACTGTGCGATGATAGTGTGCTTCCTCATGAGACAATATGTGTAGAAGGTGGGAATTAATACTACTATGGATGGCGTGACGACTACTGCTTACCGTGCATCAATGGTGAAGACATTTGTGAATGATCCAATCAGAGGGCTACGCTACAGGGCCATATGACGCACGTACCACCAAAATGAAAAGTAGATGAGTAAATCATTTTGGAGTCGATGCGGGACAACAAAATGCAGACAGTTTATTTAAGTTATTACTAGTTAATGTTTTTTTTTTAACAAAATAGTAGCTGCTGAACTTGGTTATAACTTTTGGGGACGTACATATTATGTTTGGTAGGACATTGTTGTACAAACATAGTGTTTAATTCCTACAAATCCTTGAAACATGTTTGGGATTCTGTTTTTCAGGCTGTGTGTTGAAATGGTAGTCACTTAAATATTGTGTTTTGATGGTGTTGTATGCATTGGAATAATGAATAAGTGCGAGATGGGAATGTTGGTGCAATGTTAACATCAGTACCCACACAGGAATTGATGGTATTAGGCAATTGTGGCAATTATGCAATTGATGGCAATTAGGCAATTGATGGTATGTTATGCATTTTAATAACGAATAAGCATGTGATGGTATAAGACAATTGTGTTACAATGATGACTTCAGTACTCACACAGGTTTTGATGGTGTTAGACAATTATGGCAATTAGCCAATTGATGGTATAAGGCAGTTGTGACATTTGTGGTGCAGACATAAATGACATTGGTGCCAACGGCAAATAAATGCATTGGTTAGACTTGATTGCAGTACCCACACATAAAAACGTCATGAAGGAATGTAGCAAGGGAAATGCGTAACGTAATGACCCAGCAATAGCAAAATACAAACAAACTAATGTAATGCATGCATGGTAATTTAATTCAGGACCATTTCATTTTACCACAGTATCTCAATAAAAAGGCATTCCCACCAAATGGCAAGTGTGAGAAGTTTACCAGACTGCAATGAATCATTGGAAGAAAAGGCTTACACCAATAACGCTATAAAACCCATGATATATTTACATTTTTAGCTATTAGTAACATTCATTTTTGATTGTTACATGTGTGTTCATTAGTTTGTTTTTCTTTTTTTCTTTTTTTTTTTCCATTGTGTTGAGTTTTAACATTTTGGCATCAATGATTGGTAGGTTGACAATGAAGACAGTAACAATCAATGAGGACAGACACTTAAGGGTGTTTGTCTGCAAATAAATTAGATTCAATTTTTGAAGCATTCAATTAGTTGAATAATAGGGTGAGTTACATTCAAATTCGAAACTGGGTGATTTTTACATAACCTTTCAATAATGCTATAAAAACCATTGACCAATTTTTTAAAAATTTGTTCTGTAATCAAACGTTCAGAAAACAATCCCCCGAGAGACAAAATACAAATTGCAAGTGAGATCATTTTGAAAAACGACCAGTAAACAAACATGATTATTTATCACAAAATGGGAAAAACGTAAAAACAAGGCTGAAAATATAAAGATAATAAATGTGGGTGCAAATAATTTTGCTTCTCCCTAATTCATCGCCAACATGTTTACTAATTGTACTCCAAACATTTAAAAATTTCATTACAAATTATAAGGACGATTTATGAAAATGATTCAATGGCTAGTGCAATGATAAATTGACTTGGGATGTAGATCGGTTCCTTGTATGTCCTCCCGTATCTAAATCGGTTCCTTGAATGTCTTCATGTTGTGGTTGCCCATCTTCCCACATCGTCCACACCGAATACGTTGCACCACCTCCCCCCTAGATGGAATCCTCTTCCGCTTTGGCCTCCCAGATGAACGCTTAACAACGGGTGGTGCTATGAGGTAATCAATGGGCGTGGCGATGGGTTTCTCAACTGTTGGAATAGAGTGAATGGACTCAGAATATGATGCCTTGAACTCGGAAACATGGTAATAAGGTTCAATGGAATCATATATATTTCTCCCGCTATTCTGAAATGAGACCACTGCGTGTGAACACGGAAACCTTTTCACCTGCCACTAACAACATGAACAAGTACGCCTGTTGACGTCAACTAAAACTGACGGATGCGAGTGCACCTCATACACATTTTCATCGGCTTGGCTTACAATCCATGGCTTGCTAGTTTTGTATTCGGCTTCCAACTTCTTCTCTATCTTTGGACAAAGTTGGCCAACCCATTTGTTACCTTTCACCTGACGCTTCAACATTTGCTCCATAGTTTGACCCCTAATAGCATCAACCAACTGCATAATAGGAAGGTGGCGCGCTTCGCGAATCCAGTTATTGAACGACTCGGCAGCGTTTGACGACATCTCCCCATACCGCCTACCACTGCCCACAATACAATCAACTACAAACATTTAGTGGGGGTCCAAAAAAATGTAACAAACAAAAAATTAAAACATATACATACCCGAAGTGCGTATTGGCCCAATGTTTTGGATCCAAATCTTTCAGAAACTCCCCAACAACAACCGGACTACACAATTTCAAGACCTCAATTTTCAGGTTGAAGGAAGTGACGGTGGGTACGTACGCACATTCGCGTAACTTGCGCATCAGTCCTAACTTCTGCTTGGCATTAACGTATTTCATTCGGTCTCTCAAATTCATTTGAAGATGTATGAGGCAAAACGCATGATGTGCCAATAGAAAAAATTTTGACATGGATTGTAACAACCCAATGTGACGATCGGAAACAAATGTCAAATTTCGACCATGATCAACAACCTCTGACAATTGTCGAAGAAACCACTCCCAATTTGCTGCGTTTTCAGAATCAACAATGGCAAACGCGACTGGGAACAAACCTGTTTTCATTTGGTATGGCGATAAAAAACAACACCACATCCACACAAAACCCATGCATTGAGCCCACCGAACCATAGGAAAAACAACAACCAAAAACCAAATGGATCATGACAGATTGTGTGATATTAAAAAAACTATATATGTATATAGTTTCCCCACAACCCAGCTCCATTAACTCCCTAACGGAAAGACCGAAATTAATAAAAAAAAAACCCACTAGTAACTATTTGAAAACACGACAGATTGTGTGACATTATATAGCAATATGTATATGTATATATACATTATACACAACCAATCTATCATCACCCCCAAAACACATTACCCTTATTTGAACACATATTTAAAGATAGCAGTGCAATTGAATGTAACCAATTTGAAGACGCGAAACACATTACCTTGGTTTCCATCCATCGCAGTAGCCGCAAGTAAATTCCCCTTGAACCGGCCCTTGAGAAAAGTATCGTCAAGAAATAACAATGGGCGACAATGCTTGAATCCATTTATGTAAGTGCGAAATGATATGAAATACCAAACAAATCTTCCGGTTTGCTGCTGAAAATCAAGGTTGATATAGCCGTTTGGGTTATTTTCCATCACAGCATCACTGTACCATCTAAGCTGATCGAAGGACATAACGTGGTCATCATATACTTCACTCCCCGCTTTCTCAACACCAAGCCAAGCAACACGGTAAGTAATATGCATGTCGTAATCATTTTTCAAACCAAAAACGACGTTAGTGGGCCGTGTCAATGGCTGAGCACGCACACGATCCGCAACAACATCGGCCACCAAATCAGACCCAATACATGGGTTCCTAGACATACGAACAATAGCACCACACGTGTGTACACTACTAAACCTCTTCAGACAAAAAACATCATTGGATGCGAACACCCTGGCATGTACCGACCACGAACACCCCGTTGACCCTGCAAACTTACAAACAGCTGTAACACGCACCGAATCATTCTTCACGTATTTGAACTGAAACCCACACTCGATAGCTTATTTGGAAACGATGGTCCAAAATTCATCAGCCCCACCAATAAAACACTGACCCACATTTGTAACGTCGCTTGCCCACCCAGCCGGCAGGTATGTCTTGGACCTATGCTGACAATACGACTGTAACAGATCCGTTCGGTCATCCAATTCAAACATCCCATATCCCGGGGCCTTGCTGCCGGCGTCAGCCATACACACTCCGTCACCAAGATTGCCCCCGTCCCCCCCATTTCGTAATTGAATAATGACATCGACATGATTGAGACCAAAAGACTTCGCAAGAGAAAACATATTCCGAACATCCTCATCGCACAAGACACAGAACTTGTTATATCCAGGAACTTCGATGAATAAGACGACCATCTCGGAGTCCAACCCTTCAAACTTCCCGCATATCCCACTGATCAAATCCGCGAACGTCAACGCTTGATGAAGATGAATGACAGTGTTCGTTCGTCCGTAAGAACATAACATCAAGACAGCACCCTCCATACCTGCATAAAAAAACCTTAATTAGAAATTGTGAGTTACAGCAATCGGCGATGTACACATCCAAATGACAACCTCAACACTGCAATAGAGGTATGAATGAACAAAATACACAAAAACCTTCAAAACCCCTCTGCAAACACATCAACCAAAACGAAACAAACTCCCCATAAATCACTCCAACTATCTACGGAAAAAAAGTAATGTACATATACGTTCCCCCAACAAACGTGGCGACATCAGTAAACCAACAGCTACGCAATCCCACATCAGAAGGGTACAAATGTTAAATCTAAACATACCAAATCAAATACAAATATTCCTCTCAAATCAAATAGGATTGAACGGTTCATAAGAAAACATTAAGGACTAATTGGAGCAACATTTCTGGAATTAGAATTTATCAGTACATTTTCCTTTTTTAAATTTATTTAAATTATAAATTATTTTTTATAATTTGAAAATTTTTAAATACTCATTTATTAAAAAATTTTATTTAACAAAATTAATTAAAAAAATAAAATTCATAATTACTTTCTTATATAATAATAAAATTATCTAAATTATTAATTAAAACATATTTCTAACATCATCAAAAACTGTTAATATAATTATGTAATTTAAAAAAAAATACGAAGAGTCTTACAGTTAATATAATTATATTGATTTTTTTTGATAAGGTTAAAATAATCAAAATTAATATAGATAGTGTAAAAATACAATACATAAGGTAATATATATATATTTCAACATAAATTATATAACATTACTTTTTCATTCATATGACTTAAGAATTATTGATAAAAATTGAACTAGCTTGTTTAGTGATTTTAGTTAATTTTTTAGCTTTTACCAAAAGATGTGGAGCAAAATAAAGAAAGTGATGTGACAATTTACAATAATTTTTTAATATTTTAGCTAAAATCTCACATTTCCAGACAAGGCCACACCTTATATGAATCTAACATAATTATACCTAATTCGTGAGATTTATTATAATTTTTTTTTAAATCTCTATGACTTTTTTTATTTATCCAATAAAATATGTACAAGAATCTTGGCTATAAGGGTATTTTGATAATTAGCATTATCATATTTAACCCTTTTCTTGTTGGGATGGGGGTAATAAGGCTATTTTGGCTTTGTCCTGACTAATTTTTAAGTGTATATCATCTCTAATTTCATTCTTATAGAAAAATTACTAGGCAAAGGCCTTGAGAAACATAAAAATTCATCACAGATTCGACTACTAGACAAGTGATTCCTCAATTCAATTTTAGTTAAAAAACATTTTAGGAAAACAAAAACTAATAACATAATTAAACACAAATTTCTTATATGAGGTGTGTCTTGAGATTTTACTGTTAATTTTTATATGAGCAGAAAAACTGTTTTATTTAGTTGTAGTATATATTCATCCCAAATGATATGAAAACAACCAATAAAAAAGCACGACACAAGAAATTACCATCAATAAAAAAACACCACATAGATGGTGAATTTCACTTTTTAAATATTACTACTTTATCTGATTCAGCCTACTAACTCACACATAGGGGATGTATTACACCTTTTCAATAATTTATTATTAAATGATGATATTATATGTCCATATATTACTGTTGTAGTAATTTTTTTTATAGGATACTGTGTGTAACCCCTTAAGGTTGTACACCATATACAACTAACACAAAAAGTATAAATGGAAGATATAAACATAAAACAGGACAACAAATAAAAAGATGTAAGTGTAAGATGTAAATTGCACACTTAAAAAAAATCCTTTTTTATATGTCCATATATTACTGTTATAATAATTTTTTCCACTAGTGTAGTACTTTTTTTTTGTCTCATATAATTCCATGACAAGCATTAATGGTTCAACTAAAGTTTTGATTGGGCTATTTCACCGACCATCACAAGTGGCCAGTGGGAGAAAAAGAAAAAGCAACACACAATGAACAAAAAGTCAAAAATATGTAATTAGTTTAAGAAGTTATAAAGTTAAGAGTAATGTTTCATTGAATTTGGATTTGTTCGAATGGTTCAAATGAGGTGCATATCAATTGATATATCGATCATTTGAAAGTTTATTTAGCTAGTTAAAGATGACAATCACGGTTGATAAGGGTGACGCCGATCATTCAGATGGATGTTAATTGACACATTGATCATCTGAAACGTCATATAGTCGGTTAAGAGGGACAACTGTAGTTGATAAGAGTGATATCGGTTATCTAAACAATTGACTGGCCGATCATTTAGCGTAAGAACCATTGAGCCATTCGGCTAGAGTCAGGTATTCTATATTCGGTGGATTAATCATTTTTTTTAAATTAAAATGTGAGAAAATCCTAAGCCTCACAAGTAATCAAAATGTATTTTTTTATTATTTTATTTTCATCAATTTGCTCACCAAATATTTTAGAAAGAGATAATGTTTGGGGTGTGCAAGGACCTGAAATTTTAATTACGGAACATTCTTGTTTAAATGTAAGATTTAGCTATGGTCAAATTAATGAAAGTTCAAGGTTTCTAGATGTATCATATTACTTATTGTAAATGGACCACAAAATGTACTATATTTATGTATTATGTATTAATGGTTCCCAAATTGTTATGTTCTAATACATGATACATTTTCAAACATAAATAAATGTACTGCTTCTGCGATCATTGCCGTACTCTTCCATTTTACATCAATCACGTGCCCTCAATTTGTGCTCCTTGGTATAAATAATTCCGGGACATTTGATGGTTTTAAACTCACCACTAATGCGGTGAAAAAATATAAACAAAAAAAATAAATAAAAAATAAAAAAAATAAACAAACAAACACAACACATATAGTGACAGTGAGTGAGAACTACTACCACATCATTAATGATAGCTCTAATCAGAGCTCCCACTCATTTTCCAATAATTCCTCTCCCAATAGCTTCCTTTCTCAATTCAATGATAAAAAATAATTATTTAAATTTTAGGAACAATTGTAATTTTTTTTTTAAAGATTTGGGTCTTATAATAAAATAAATTTTTAATTTTTAATTTTATTAATTTAAATTATATTTTTTAATTTCTTTTTAATTTAAACCATTCACCTATTTTCGTTAAGTAAAATCAATGAAAAAAAATAGGATTTTAGTCATTAAATTCAATGTAGATATACATAAAATATTTAAAATATACTTTTTATTGAATTTAATGACTAAAATACTCATTTTTTTCATCAATTTTACTTAATAAAAATAGATAAATGGTTTAAATTGAAAAAAAATAAAAAATTTAGAGTTTAAATTGACAAAATTAAAATCTCAAGGTTTATTTTGTTATATAAAACTCAAATCTTGGGATTTTTTTATTTTATAATTTACCTAGATTTTATTACATTTTTTATCTCCCTATAATCATTTAAAATAATTATTAACTGTGAATGAACATAGTAAGAACATTTAAAAAGATTTCTCCTAGAATATATTATTTGTAGATGTTATAGTTTTATTGAGAGAAACTTTAAAAATTTTTTTTTTAAAAAAAAGAAGATTAGGTACAACTAAGATAAATAAATGAAATGTAACTATTGCAAAACTAGAAATGTGGGTGAAAAAATATACTAAAATTTGATAAGAGATATTTGTATAGTGACAAATTTAGGTTTATTACTTATAATGATGGAGAGATTAGAAGCATTAATGTTGTGTTTGATTGAGGGATTTGAGAAGAGATTTAAAAAACAAAGAGGAAAATGTGTGAAATTATGAAATGTTGATATATTTTATTCATATTTTACATATATATATATATATATATATTTTCTAAATTCTCTAATCAATTACAGTATATGACTTACAAAATTAGAGCAAGAATAAATAAAATAGAGTACGGTGAAAGTGACGCATGATCATAGAATTGAAGGAAAGTTTTTAAAGAAATGTTACAAAACATGCTCATGGAATTGAAGGAAATTTTTTAAAGAAGGATTGAGCTCTTCTTCGGTCCATGATCGAATTATTGGGTATTGTTAAATTTGTAAGAGTTCATCATAGGTTTCGTTTTGATAATCCGAACCGTTCAATATGTAGAACTCGTCGAGTACTATATATACTTGTAAAATATCACATTGATCAGATATCGATAACTATTTCATCGGATCAGATTTCTGTCAACCGTTTATTTTTTCACCGTCTATTTTTTTATACAAAGCTGATTTGATCATGTAGGTATCGATATCCGATCAACGTAATTTTTTACAGACATATAATATTCGATGAGTTGTACACATTGCACGATTCAGATTATCGAAATAGGACCCGTAATAGACCCCCATGGGTCCAACAGTATCCTTAAGTCAAATCACAAATGGAAAAGTAAGCGTTGTGTTTAGTTGAGGGATTTGGAAAAAGAAAGGCAAAAAGTGTATGAAATTAAGTGAAATTTAGATATATTTTATTCACACTTGACTTATTTCTTTTTGTTTCTCTTTCCAAATCCCTCTCAAATTTCCTAACTAAACATAACATGTGTTACAAGACATGCTCCCCCTCTAATGCATGATACTAAACATTGGGAAGGAAAATGTTGGCAATTGTAGACTTGATACGTATTGTATTGGATATGGGCCCTTCAATCCAATAAGGGTGTATTTGTTTAGACAGACTAAATAAGAGAGGATTGTAATCCGCCGGATTATAATCTTAGAATTTATAGTTCTGAGACTATTTGGTTGGATATAATATGTATCACATGTTTATTTAGTCATGGGACTAAGGCCCTGTTTGTTTTCAGAGGTAGAATGGAGGGGATTGATAGTGAGGGGATTAATAGTGAAGGGATTGTTAGTGAAGGGATTGATAGTGAGGGGATTAAGTAAAATTTTGTTTGTTTTGATGATAGTTGTTAGTGTAGGGGTTGTTAAATTATTTTTATATAAAATAAATATAAAATAATAAAACGAATTAAAAAAATACAAAAACATTAAACATTAATGTTTTAAAAAAAATACCCAACATGTAAAAAAATTTTAAAAAAATAAAAATTAAATAAAAAATTTTCAGAAAAAAATAAAACAAATAAAATAATGATTTTTACTTAACAAAAAATACAAAAAATTAAACATTAATGTTCAAAAAAAAATACCCGATATGTAAAAAATAAAAAATTTCTAGTCTGCCGGACTATTTTTCTAATACCAAGTCCTGGAGGTCCATCCGAATCCCCTTGGGGAGGCCTATCCTAATCCGGACTCACTATCAATCCCCTTCCCATCTCTTAAAACAAACACAATATTAGTGGGTCCCACCTCACTACCAATCCCAATCCCAATCCCAATCCCTTCTCTACCTCTCCAAACAAACGGGGCCTCGATGTCAAGAAAGGACTTTTTGGTTGGATAAGAATTGTTTGAGATATTATGGAGAATGATAAATGTTTAAATGACTATTTTACTCTTTTCAATTATTTATTAAGTCATAGCAATATTAAATATATCTTTAATATTTTAATTATTTTTAGATAGATAAAATAAAAATTTATTTTATTTTATTTTTTACACAATTAAATAAATTTATTTTTAAAAAATTAAATCAATAAAATATCAATAAAAACATATGTTATTTTTTAATTAAAATTTTAAATAAATTTATTTTAAAAAATAATAATAATTAAATAATGAAATTAAATAAAACATCTATTAAAATTTAAATAATGAAATTAAATAAAATACAAACAAAATTTTAAAATAAAACATCAATAAAATATCTATAAAAAATTATTTTAAAAAATTAAATAAATAAAACATCTATAAAAATTAAATAAATTATTTTATTTTTAAATTGAGACAATTAAATTTTATTAAATTTTACTAAATATAATATATAATTAAATAGTAGAAGGTCGAAATGATCATTTCACCACTTAATCCCATATCCCCTTAGCACCCCATTTGTGTCCCACCTCTCCTCCATGGGACACAATAGTCCAACACATTTGAGATTAATAGTCCGGAGCAAAATTAAAAAACCAAACAATGAATATAAATCATATCACACTCTCTAATCTTATCTCGCCCTCCATTCTCTCCAAACAAACAACACCTAAGAGGTTGGGGGCCCCCTCCCGAGAGTTGGAGGATTTAAGTAATTTTTCTATTATTTTCGCCTTATTTTAATTTTTTTGATCTAAATTTTTTTTGGGTATTTTGATAATTTCTTTATTATTTTCCTGGTGTCTTAATTTCTATATTTTTATAGATGAGAGGCTTTTTTTTGTTGAGTGAAAGAGTTATAATCGTTTTGAGATTATAGTAAAATTACAATGGCGGTAAAGTAATCAAATTTTAACGTGAATTACATAAAATTTTACGTTTTTATATGTGTGTGATTGTTTTGATTTGCATTATTTTATTTTATTTTTTTCTCTCGCCTCACCTATGCTGATTAGGGTGTGTTAAATTCCTAACCCCCCAAAAAAAAAAAAAAAAAATTGATTCTCGGACTTCTGTAGAAACATAGAGTTGTTTTGGAAAGTTGGCTTTTAGTCATTTTTTTTGAATTTTTTTTCATTGGGAAGTTGGTTTTTAGCCAATGGTGAAATTACAAATCTACCATTCATGGGTCAAAATGTGTTATATGGGTGAAGTTATAAATATTTTAAACTAAATGAGGGTAGTTTGGTCATTTTATTATGATTTGACATCATAAACAAATATTAATCAAAAAAGCTAAAAGTCATTTTTTACCAATTTCCCAAATCATTTGTCTAAAAAAGTCAAAAGCTTGATTAAAAGTCAAAAAGTCACTTTTTACCATCTTCCTAAAATAGGATAGGCATCTCCTCTAGCGTTGGTGTCGAACTTTGGGTAAAGACAGGCTCCAGTTTGCTCTCAACTTCAATCTTAGCCTCACCCCCTCTCCCCTCCTCTTCAGCAAAAGGCTGACACAAATTGGCGATAAATCTACTATCATCTCAAAACATTGAATTACACTACGCTTGGTATGAGTACACTATTGTTGGCTACATATTTTGTATAAGCCAATTACAATTCAACGCGTGGCAGGATAAGGGTAATACATGAAGACTATTCAAGTTTTCAATCATGATCAAACACGTGGCAGTCAGTATTGGTTTTACGAGATCTGCATAGTATTGGATCAACAAAGAGATATAAAGTGATGTGGCTTCAATGGTTACTCACATTCAAATTCAAAGTTAGGAGGGAAGCCTAACTGCAAGTGATGGCATAGTGGAGCTAACTATAAGGCAACATGATCAGCGATCATGGAGGAGCGATTTGATGGTTGGAAGTGCAGTTCAATGGTCATCCTTGAGAAGTATAAATAGCAGAGAAGGCCCCAGAAAAGCCCCCCAGACTTAGATTCAAAAAATCAGCTTTATTCTACTTTATTTTCTTTCCAGTTTTTACATTTCTTGTTCTTTACATTTCCGTACTTTAATTCCTGCACTGCACTTCGTTCATAGGAGTAGTTTCAAGTAGATTGTTGCTGTAAACCTCTACGAAGCTGAATTGGATCATTGTAAGTTTTCATTTTAATGAAATGCTTCAATTGCTCTTCATTTGATTGTCATTTGCTTAATTCTCCTAAGTCAAGCTACCAGTAAAAGTCTTCTTCATTGAGGCTGAAAGAACTAAAACACAATCGTCTGATAATTGGTTGGCAATTAATTTTTTTTAAGTACTGATTGATCCTTGCTGGCATGCTCATTATTACAATAATAACCTTCGAAAGCCAAAAAGCCAACATATATTTTTGACACGCCCGGTGGGACTAATTGAAATGGCGAGACGTAGGAGACAAGGAGAAAATGAACGCTTGGAAGAAGGCGTGGAAGGAGAGGTAGAAATACCTAATCCAGAGGATAATGTGATAACACATCCTGTGAAAACACCTATTTTATCAGAACCTATGGTCAAACAGACCAACACTTCGGAACAAGTACCACATGTTCATACTATTGGATGAGGCCAAGGAATTGGACCATCCACTGTTCCATCTACTCAGCCAATGAATCCATGGGGTGGCCTAGTAGATGCCATGGGACAGCAGTTAATGAACACAATGGAAAGATGGGCAACATCCTTTTTGGATCGAATGAATACCCACCAACCAACAAACACAAGACACATGGAGGAAGTTTCAAATGTCTCTCAGCAAATATTGGCTAGAGACAAACAGTCTATGCAAATTAATGGACATTCTAATGGTCAAACTAGTAGTCAAAACTATGAAAGACCATCACCTCAGTCTTGGTATGAACCTATTTCAAGGCCTATAGCATGTCAAAATACCTCAGTATTTAACAGTGATGCCATGCAAACTGGTGGATCTGACCCAGGACAAGAAAATGGCATAAAAATGGTTCCAAATCCCATGTTTGAAGCCATACCTGGCACAAGGGGGTTCACTAATCCTTTATTCGAATTTATACCCAGGGGGTTAGATGGTTTTCCTGCAACTGGAAGAGACACAACACCTGTTCCAACAAATTTCCCAGGTCCTTTCGCAGGACAGGCTCAGAGGGGTCACCCATACCCTCAACAGCAGCCAGCACCATAGGGACAACTAGTCCCAAGTATACCACCCTATGGACCAAGAGGACCTCAAGCATAAGTTTGTCTACCAAACCCTGTGTTTGTTCCTCCAGTAGTGATTCAACAAGCACAAAATATGGTCCCTAGGGACCAAATTGCTGATATTGTTAGAGAGATGTGTGGACCAATGGCTCGAGGGGTTTAAACTCCTGTGTATAGGAAATCATATCCAGAATGGGTGGATAGGGTACATGAATACCCGAGAGGATTCAGGATATCAGACTTGGCCCTTTTTTATGGGAATGGAAACTAGTCATTAGTGGAGCATATTGTTAGGTTTGCTACTCAATATGGTGAATTTACCAATAATGGCTACATGAAGTTAAGATTGTTCCCAAATTCTCTTACAAGGGCAGCCTTCGTATGGTATATTAACCTTACGCCTGGCTCCATTCAGACTTGGCAACAAATGAAAGAGGCATTTCATGCCCAATTCTTCCAAACGGAGCCAGAAGTGTCCATGGCTGATTTGGCAAGGTTGAGCCAAAGGCCTGATGAAAAGGCTGCTCAATTTATTGCCAGATTGAAAAGAGCACGAAACAAATGTAGGGTCATCCTGCCAGAGCCAGAGTTCGTGAGATTGGCTCAAAATGGTTTAGAGTTTAGGCCTCGAAAGAAGTTTGACTCAACTGAGTTTAGAGACTTAGTGGAACTAACTTATAAGGTGTCTAGATATGAAGCATTACTAGAAGAAGAACAAGATCGAAATAATGCATCATACAAGACATATTATAAAGATCCTAATTATGAAATTGATGCAGCAGAGATTGTGGGAAAAAAACCTGTGATCTGTGAGGCATTAATTCATAAGGATACAACAATTGACCAGTAGTTTAAAAAGAAAGACCTTCATAGGAGATACTCTTTCGATTTAACAAAGGCAGATGACATATTTGATCATTTGCTTGTGACTAACTTCCTTAAGTTACCAAAAGGAGTCAAAATTGATGAACTTAAAGGAAAAGTGTATTGTAAATAGCATAATTCTTGGTCTCACTCAACTAAAAACTGTATTGTTTTTCGAGACAGGATCTAAGAACAAATTCGGAAAGAAATTTTGAAATTCCCAGCTAAAGTAGAGAAGGCCATGAGGATCGACAGTAATCCATTCCCAGAAGTTGGAGAAAGTGCAGCTAATGTTGTTGTACTAGACTTCCAGAACTTATCTTTGAAGGAATTGAAAGAGGTCAATATGCAGATGCATGATGCCAGCCAGACTACTGTCAAGAAAGACATTAGAAGTTCACCAGTTGTTGGACAAGGCTCTACAGGTCAGGAAAATGACTCTGATGAGGAAGCACTGGATGATGATTCTTTAGAGGCAATAGTTATCCAAAGAATGTGTCCCAGGTGTAAGTTGAGCTATAAGTGGCTGACAGGGCTTCCAATTGATGGGAAGCAATACTACAGGGATGTGCAAAGACGTCCTAAGCCAACCAGTGCTCATAACAAAAGGCCATATCCGACTGGCCCTAGGCAGCAGCCACTCATGGCTAGATCAGCAGCTACTGGAATGCAATCTAAGGGTAAGAGGCCTTTACATGAGTCCAGACCTCCCAACTATTACAGAATGGAAGGCAGTCATCCTGAAAGAATGACTGAAGTAGGTTCAAATTATGGGAGCAAAGCCAGAAATTGGCCCCCTAGACCAGCCTCACACAAGATAGAAAGTGGCAACCTTCATGAAAGGCCTGAATTAGGCCCAAAACAAGGAAGACATGAATTAGGCCTTAAACAAGCAGTCAGGGCTAAGCAATGGCATTCACAGACAGCTTTGAAATTGGCTTCGAAGGAAGAAAGAGACAGCTCAACGACTGAGTTGGTGGGTTTATGGGTACCTGGAGTCCCAGATTGGTTTGTCATGCAGAACAAACCTAGGGAGATACATGCCCAAAGAAATGCTGTTGGAGATTAGGGTAGAATGGTTAAACCTCCCCTGGTGGCCCCAAATAATTGGGTGTTACTAAAGCATCAAAAAACAAAGGAACCCAACATGGTCCCAGTAATTTCTAGATCACAAAGGAGGAAGATCCAGCGTAGGTACACTCAGTATCAGAAAGGCCTGAAAGAAAGTGGAGAAAGCTCTTCATTGATCCAAGCAGAAGGGCAGATAGAAGGAAGGAAAAATCCAAATTCAAACCATAGTCCAAAATCAACTTTACAAGACAAAATGGGTTGTAGCAGAGAACAGTTGGCCAAAGTTCACTTTGAACTGAAAGCCAAAGAGAGGTCTAGTTTAGCAGAATTGGAGAAGGCTTTGATGGAGAGTGATAACAAGACAGAGGGAGATATTGGCTTAGGCCAAAATAAAGAAATGGTTGAGGAAGAAATGTTCGAAGCCTTCATGGCTGAACAAACATTTTTGGTTGAAAAGCCATCAGAAGCAGACCATTCGAAGGAGTTTGTTAGTAATGAAGTGCCAGAATGCAGCATGGAAGATGCTTCTGAGGTAGTTGAACAAGGTGGCCAAGAGGAGAAACAGGTACAAACAGCCATCCAATTTGGCTCGTTTCCTCCAGTATCAGTGAATATGGTACATACACATGAATTCCAAGCTGGAGATGAGAACCAAGAGGGTCAAGAAATTGATCCAATTCTAGTCTCCAGTGAAGACTCACAAGTGAGTATCGTGCAAGATGAATCCGAAATGGCTACCCCAATGGAAACTGAATACAAGAGTGAAGAAGAGGTAAGTATAAACCTCTCATATCCTTTTGAATATCCCACGACATCTATGACACAGCATGTCAAGCCTTTGTATTTCAAGGCCTTTTTCGATGGGATACAATTGAACGGATTCTTGGTGGATAATGGGGCAGCAGTGAACCTGCTTCCAAAATCTTCTTTGAAGAAACTAGGAAAAAAGAACCCCAGGTTAATCCCAACCAGCACAACCATTGTTGGCTTCGCTGGAGACAAACAGATGGCTCAGGGAATTTTGCCCATCAACCTGAGTGTGGGAACTAGGGACTGCATGACGGCATTCTTCGTTATCGACAGTAATGCTAAGTACAATGCTTTACTTGGTAGAGATTGGATTCACACTAACAAGTGTGTGTCTTCCTCTCTGCATCAGAAGATAATGATGGCCTTGGGCAATGGAGAGACAGAGGAAATCGATGCAGATCCTCAATCCTTCATAGCCTGTGCAGACTTCGCAGAGGCTAAATTGTATATTGAAGGAGTGACACCACTCAGTATACTGAGAAAACTTGATGGCTCAGCCGAAGTGACGGATGATGAGGAATTGGCACGCCTGAAACACTTAGTCCAGGAGAGTGCTGATGAAGAGTTTGTCGTTAAGGATGACAATGATGCCTTGTTGTAGGCAAAGAGATGAAGCCTAAGAAGCCAAGTCTTTGGCTTTAATTAAGTTCTCAATATTGGATGTAAAATCAATAATCCAGAAAGTGCAAGAGCAAGAGAAAGAAGCCATGACGATTGGTTGTAGGAAGGAACAGCAACTGGTCAGATTTTTGGCCTTAGAGAAATATTGTGCTTTGGACATTGAAACAAAAGTCCAGGAGATACAGGAGGAAGAAGCCTTATGGACAGACTTTGTCTATGAGGAGGAGGGTAAAGATGTTGTATCAAAGAAGCTGAGATCAGAACAAAGCAAGGAGATTGCTTCGAAGTCAGAAGGAATTAAAGAAGGAGCATCAGTAAGTTCTCAGATGCAAGACCCCTTGGAAGAAGTAAATTTAGGGAAAAGTTCTACACAATAGCCCACCTATATAAGTGCTTGGTTGAATACTTTTGATAGGGACCAGTTGTTGGTTGTGTTGAAGAAATATAAGGATTGTTTTGCATGGTCTTATAATGAACTGTTAGGATTTGATAGGTCATTAGTAGAACAAAGGCTCCCTATGAGGCCTAATTTCAAACCATACAAGCAGAAACCGAGAAGAATGAGTCCAAAAGTGATTCAGAAAGTTAAGGAGGAAATTCTTAGACTCCTCAAGGCAGGTTTTATTAGGACAGCCATGTACGTTGAATGGCTATCTAATATTGTGCCTGTAGTTAAGAAGAATGGTAAAATAAGGGTATGCATTGATTTCAGAAACTTGAATCTAGCAACCCTAAAAGATGAGTATCCTATGCCTACAGTAGATTTGTTGGTAGATAGCTCAGCAGGACATCAAATTTTATCAATGATGGATGGGCATTCTAGTTATAACCAAATTTGCATTGCAGAGGAAGATGTCCACAAGACAGCATTCAGTTGTCCTGGGAATATTGACACATTCGAATGGGTTAAAATGCCATTTGGCCTGAAGAATTCTGGGGCTACATATCAGAGGGCTATGAATACTATCTTTCATGACCTTATTGGGGGGTATTTAGAGTGTTATATTGATGACATTGTAGTGAAATCCTAGTCCATGGAGGAACATTTGTTTCACTTAGAAGCTTTCGAAAGAATGAGAAAGTTTAAGTTGAAATTCAATCCTCTTAAATGTGCTTTTGGCGTATCATCTGGAAACTTCTTGGGCTATGTAGTTGTAACGACCCCCACCACGTATAATGATTAGCACTTAATTAATTAAGACAATTTAAAATTTAATTGCCAAGTATTATAATTTAACTTGGGATTCACAAAAATTATGGAGATTGATTCATATATGATTCTATTAAAGATTTATTTTGAAATTAGAAATTAAGGGTCCAAATGGCTTAAGGAAGTGAAATTAGGAAGTTGAATTAATTTAATCTTAATTGCGGACCCATTTGGGAGTTTAATTAAATATTCGATGCAGTTTAGTAAAATTGAGATTCCATTAATTAGATTCGAATTGGAGAAAATTAAGTTAATTAAATTATGAGGATTGAGAATTGTGATTATTATGAATTAAATTTATTTATGGGGTGCCCAATTTGGATATGTAATTTATTGACGGAAATTTGAAGTCCGATTAGAAATTGAAGGCCTTAATGATGTGAGAAACCAAGATTGAGAATGAAAATAAGTTTAATTTAATATTTGGAGCCTTTTGAGAGTTTGATTAAAAATCTAATTCAGAATGATAAATTTAAATATAATTATTTAGGCTCTAAAAGAAGTCAAATTAGACTAATTAAGTTGAGTGAGATTTGTACTTAGTCATAATTAATTGGGTTAGGATTTTACACAACTAATTAAATTAAGAGATGGTTAATTAAGCTAATTATAATTAAAGTTCAATCTCAATTAAGTATTCTAAGCAAGATTAATTAGTTAAGGAAATAATAAATACACCACCACATAGACTTATGTTATAAAGCCAAGTGTCCCACTAAATTAATAAATAAAATAACAAAATAAAGGATGAAGAAAGAAGTCTTAGGAGCTTCAACTTGCTGGAATAAGATTAGAGAAAGAAAGATGCTAAGAAACCAAGGGGGAAGGAAGAAAAGGAAGAGAGAGAGCCTTGTGGGTTATTAAAACTCAAGCTAAAAATTATGGAAAATTCATCATGAGGTAAGGAATTCCATTATTTTTGGGTGTTGTTTAATTAATTTAGACAAAAAGTGATTCAAGATGTATTTTGAATGAATTAAAAATAAAGCTTTGTAGATCAATTATAAATTGTTAAGATTTGGGTTTGCATGTAAAATCAAGTTAGGACCAAGAGTATGAATTATGATTTCTTAAATTTGTTAACTTGAGTTCAATTTCATGTAAATAGAAGAAGTTAGCAAAATGATGAATAAATGGAGTTATGTTCAATTTATGGAAAATTAGACATTGATTTGATTTTGATCCTCAACCGATGCATGCAATATAATGAAAGAGTTTTATTCAAAATTTAAATATATGTTATGGAACATCTATGATTATGAATTAAATTGAGGTTAAAATAAATTGAGTTAAGCTTGAGATTAAGGAAATAAGTTTGGGAAAATTTATCAAGTAAGTTTAATTTGTGTTATTCCTCATGAATTTGGACTTCATCTTTGCATGCATCAATGAATCTTTAAGAAAGTTGGAGAATTAATTTCATGTTTTAGATAATCCTCCATGCATCATGAATTAAGAAAGTTATGGAATTAATCCTAAAGTTTTGATTTTATAATTAGATTTTTATTCAATCCATGCATGTGATGTAATTTAAGAATTTTATTCAATTTAGATACATTTTAGAACACCCATGATTATAAATTAAGTTTTTGGTTAAAAATTGAGTTAAGTTGATTTTGTTATTAATAGTAAAATTGGATCTATTTGTATTACATACATCATGGAATTTCAAGAGGTTGGGAAGTCTAATTTATATTTTAGAATTGTGGGTTGATATAAAGAAGATGAATTAAAACTAAATTTGGGCAATTGAAGCATGATTTTGAATGAATGTTTTCTAATTGAAAGTGTTTACTAAATCATACAATGGTTCTCCATTTTTGTGTACCAAAAATACATGCTTTGAGGCTTTGAACATCAAATTTGAACTTCAATTGCAATTCTGGAAATTCCAGAATTTACGTTGTCCGCTCGAGCGAGGAAAGTCTTGCTCGAGCGTGAAAATCAAGCTCCCAGAAGTTTTCCAAAATTTACAGTCCGCTCGAGCGACCAAAGTGGCGCTCGAGCGAAGACCCCATTTTCAGCATATTTTGGAAAATTGCATTTAGTTCACATTTTTATTCTCATCTCTTTCCAAAGCATTCTAGACATGATTTATGACTCAATAAAAATTAATAAGCTACTAATCAACGTAAATTAGTTAGTTAAAGAATGAATCATTGATCTAGTGGTAATTGTTTAAGAAGCCAAGTAAAAGATCAATCTATTTGGAAAAGAAGGGTTTAGTAATGAAAGAATATGTGAAATAAGGACCCGATTTATTTGAATGAGAAAGAATAAGCGTAGTAGAACTTCAGACTATTTAGACGGAAAAAGACTAGAAAAGTCAAGTTTGAACAAGGGAGTGTTATTGTATTTCAATGTGTGTTCACATTTTTATTCTCATCTCTTTCCAAAGCATTCTAGACATGATTTATGACTCAATAAAAATTAATAAGCTACTAATCAACGTAAATTAGTTAGTTAAAGAATGAATCATTGATCTAGTGGTAATTGTTTAAGAAGCCAAGTAAAAGATCAATCTATTTGGAAAAGAAGGGTTTAGTAATGAAAGAATATGTGAAATAAGAACCCGATTTATTTGAATGAGAAAGAATAAGCGTAGTAGAACTTCAGACTATTTAGACGAAAAAAGACTAGAAAAGCCAAGTTTGATCAAGGGAGTGTTATTGTATTTCAATGTGTATATGTTATGTGCTTGTGTAGGTCACGCGCTATTGTCTGCCTAATTTATCTGATATGTCCAGTCCGTCTGATTTGCTTCTGCGGCTATCTGTGAGTAATAACATAGTAAAGCTATGTTCAACCTTATTTATTTTCTGTATGATGGAATAAGAATTGTTTTCTGAAATGTTATGTTCTGTACAATGAATGATTGTCCAATTTCTGATATGTATTCGTGACATCCTTAGTATCATGTGATATGTGTTGGCTGTTACCCGGTATCGGAGGTTCTATTATGGAACTTAATCTGTCTGCACTCTGTTACCCGTGCCGGAGACTCCATCATGGGGCTTAGCATGTTTATTCTCTGTTACCCGGATCCGGAGGTTCCTTTATGGAACTGGTTATTCATAACCCTCACGTGTTTGCATCTGTTTTGTATCTACTCTGTTAGCGCTTATGGATGTATCACGTATACTTACGCATGACTTATGATTTCTGTATATGATTTGGACAAATTATGAATTTGATACGAAACTGAATTATGAATTCTGAATCTGTACGGACTCATTCATTAAAACCCCTTACTCTGTTATTATTCACTGGGCTCTAGCTCACTGTATTATTTATGTATGTAGGTGATCAGGCGCGTGACCAGGCTTAGAGGCATCTGCCAAGAATCTGTTTTTGTCAGCCAACCTATGTGCCTCCCGTGGAGGTTCCGGATACGTTAAGTGATTATGGCTATGTGATTTAAAGCTTAAGTTTTGTTTTCGTGTTTGGTTGAACAAGTCTTGTGTATTTTGTAAATAGGGCCAAGTCCCTTTTTGTCTAATCTGCATATATATAATGACTTAAAGATAATGTGTATATATGTATACAAAAATTTTAAATTTTTTTTGTCTCATATAAGTCTGCACAACTCAATGGACGTTGTATATTGTTATTTGTTTTTGCTAGCCCCTAATATTATGTTAATCTGTCTTAGAGGCCTTCGGTAATCCCAAGATTACTGGCCGGTTATGATGCAAAACCTATAGGGGTTGGTTTGGGTCGTGATAGTAGTCACAACAAAGGAATACAGATTGACCAAAATAAAGCCAAAGCCATCATTGAAGCCAGACCTCCATCAAGTAAGAAAGAGTTACAAAAGTTCCTTGGACATGTTAATTTTCTTCGAAGATTCATTTCTAATACTGCAGGGAAAACTAAAGTATTTTCTTCCTTGTTAAAGCTAAAAGATGAAGATGAGTTTGTGTAGACAGCAGAGCATCAAACTGCTTTCGAAGGAATCAAAGCCTACTTGGCCAATCATTCAGTGCTAATGCCACCAAAGGGTGATAAGCCCTTGAAGTTGTACATAGCTGCAGCAGAAGATTCATTGGGAGCTTTCTTAGCCCAAGACAATGAAGAAGGCAAAGAACAAGCTGTTTATTACCTTAGTAGGTTTTTAAATTCTTGTGAATGTAAATATTCAGCTGTAGAAAAGCTGTGCCTTGCATTGAATTTTGCTGCAATGAAATTAAGATATTATCTTTTGCCTACAACTGTCTTGGTAATTGCAACCACAAATTTGGTTAAGTATATGTTATCTAGACCCATGTTGAGGGGAAGAATTGGCAAATGGATACTAGCTTTGTCAGAATTTCATCTAGAATATGTTCCCCAAAAGGCAGTAAAAGAACAAGTTTTAGCTTATTTTTTGACAGACCATCTATGTCAAACAGAAAGCCAAGAGATAATGGAACTTGGTATGGCTAGTGTTGAACCATGGCAAATGTGGTTCGATGGATCAAAAGCCAATGGTTTAACTGGAATTGATATAGTAATTAAGTCACCACAAGGAGTAGAAACCATGCATGGTTTCAGAGTGGATGAAATTACTTGTTCTAATAATCAAGCTGAATATGAAGCCTTAATAATGGGTCTGGAAATATTTATTGGATTACTGTAACAACCCTCATACTGTTTACTGATTAATGACTGATTGATTACCGATAATCACCGATTACTGTTAAACGGAACTGATAATGACTGATAACTGACTGAGAATTGAACTGATTAAAGTACTGAACTGACTGACCGAAATTGAAACTGAATTGAGTGAATACATCTGTTTGAATTGCATTTTATCTGTTGACTGTTTGTTTGATCTGTTCGTGTGTTACGTTTAAACTATTAATTGAAGGCCTTATCGGCGGCCGAACCGGAAATGGGTAAGTGTTTTATGATTGTCATATTTAATATGATTTTATGGTATAATTATCTGAAAACTGATTAGGTATGATTAAATTCAGTCGTATTTGCACTGAAAATCTGGCGTCACTATCTGTACGGGGTGACATGTGAAGTATATACCAACCACAAGAGTTTAAAATATTTCTTCACACAGAAAGAACTGAACATGAGACAGCGGAGATGGCTAGAACTGATTAAAGACTATGACCTACAGATTC
>NW_021025228.1:223742-307947 GCF_004153795.1 Camellia sinensis
GGCATTCATTCTAAACCCCTTTACGCTTTATGTTATTCACTGGGTTTTAGCTCACTGCTCATATATATATGTAGGTGTACAGGCACCGGATTGAAGCTAGAGGCGTCAGGGTTACTCCAGTTTTGTCAGGCCAGCCTTTGTGCCTCACTGCGAGGTTCCGAGCCTAACGTGTTAGGGCTTAGGGGTGTTTTACAATTCCCCCTTTTGTACTGTTTCACTGTTTTGTATAGACTGAATGTTTACCGTACTGTTATCTAGGGTTGAGTCCCTAGTCTGAATGATTATAAATATTATGCATACCGTTCTGTACTGTTTACGTATAAATGTATGAAAAATCTTTTCATATAGATTGTCGCAGCTCATTGGGCATTGTTTATTTACTGTTTTGGCTTCCGCCAGGCCCTACACTCTGTTTTACTGTATTACTGTCCTGCAGGCCTTCGGTAATCTCGGATTACTGGCCGGTTACGGTGCTAAACCCATAAGGCCGGGTTTGGGTCGTGACAATTACAAGCTCATGCAGTTGACATATTTGGAGATTCTCAATTGGTAGTTAACCAGGTGAAACGGATTTTCAAATGTCAAAGTATAAACATGTTGCCATACTATGTTGTTGCATTACATCTGCTTTCTCAATTTCAAATAGCAAATGTAACTCATGTCCCAAGATTCTTGAATAATAAAGCTAATGATGTGGCTTAGAAAGCTTCGAATTTCAAGAGAAAGGATAATACTCAAGGGAACATAAACCAAACAACATATCAGAAAGTAATACTACCCTTGAATAAAAGGAATGTGGTCTTGGAAGTCAATCATAATGACTTACAAGAACAAGATTAGAGGCATCCAATAATACAGTATCTAGCTGGCCCATCTTCGAAAACCAGCAGGAAAATTAAATTGCAGTCTATGCAATACATGATGTATGGTAATGCTCTCTAGAAAAGGGGGGGAGATGGTTTATTGTTGGAATGTTTAGGCCCAAAAGAAGCATTGACAGCTATGACTGAAGTTCATGAAGGCATTTGTGGTGCTTATTAGCCTGGTGTAAAGATGAGATGGTTGCTTCGAAGGCATTCCTACTATTGGCCAACTATCCTTAAAGACTACATAGAATATGCAAGAGGTTGCCAGGCATGCCAAAGGCATGGCATAATAAGGCATGTGCCCATAACTGACCTGCATGCAATTGTGAAGCCTTGGTCATTTAGAGGTTGGGCCATGGATATGATAGGGAAAATACACCCACCATCTTCGAAGCATCATGGTTTCATTTTCACTGATTACTTCACTAAATGGGTCGAAGCTAAGCCATACAAAGCTGTAGACCAGACTGAAGTTATTGGATTCATTAAGGATTTAATCCATAGATTTGGTATCCCACAGACTATAACTGTTGATAATGGGACTGTATTTGATGGAAAAATGGAATTAGCCTTGTTAATTCCGTCCCTTATTATGCACAAGCCAATGGTCAAGCTGAATCATCCAATAAGTCTTTGAAAAAAGGAATATAAAAAGTTGTGGAAGATAATCCCAGGGATTGGCATAACTTATTGTTGGATGTATTATGGGCTTATAGGACTTCTCCAAGGTCAAGCACATGGATCACTCCTTATGCCTTAGTATATGGGCATGATGCGGTGCTACCTATGGAAATTAATGTTAAGTCATTGAGGGTGAGATGCCAGGATCATTTAGATCTTGAGCAATACAATCAGAGTATGTGCTTGGAGTTAGAAAGTATAGATGAAGTTAGGATTCTGGCATTAAATAGCATTCTTCTCCAAAAGAATAAAGCAGCCAAAAATTATAATAAGAAAGTCAAACACATTGGTTTTGATGAAGGTGATTTGGTATGGAAGACAATACTCCCAATAGGGATTAAAAGCCATAAGTTTGGCAAATGGTCACATAACTGGGAAGGACCATATCAAGTTCATAAAGTCCTGTCTTTTGGAGCATACCATTTGAGAAATTTGAATGGATATGTACATCACAAAAAGATTAATGGCAGATACTTGAAGCCTTATTTTCCAACCATATGGGAAACACAAGGAATAGAATAAATGTTAAGTAAAAGAACATAAGAATATTCAAATGATGAATAAGAATTTTCTTTTCATAAAGAGTTGAATACATTCTGTCATAAATTGGCCCAAAAATCAGTACAATGTCTCAGTTGTTCTTTTACAATAGATGTTTTATTCTTAAATGATGAGAACAACTGGATGGCTGTGGTCATTTCCTACTTTCGGTCGGCCAGTCCTTGGTTGGTGATCTGCAATTTTGTGACAGTTCGATCTAAGGCCTGGTTAACCGCGGATAGCTCCTTTTCAAGTTGAGCTTTCTTCTCTAATAGTTGGGTTTGAAATTGGGAGACAGAGGAATGCTGTTCTTTTAACTCTGATACTTTAGTATGTACTTTGGAAACAAAGCTCTGGTCTTTCACCAATTTCTCTTCTGTAGCCTTGGCAGCATGACAAATGTTGATGTAGAAATCAATGGTGGCTGCTGCCTGAGACAAATGACCTGAGACAATCATGCCGGATTGTTCAACAATCTTGCAGCATTGGAGGAAGCCATTTCTTATTATAGGCCTCTGTAAGGCTTTGAAAGGGATCCTCGAAAAGGATGTCAGCAGCTCTAGGCAGCTGTCCAAGTTTATTGGAGGTAAGGAAGTCTTACTACTGGTGGAAGAGCTCTCAAAGATTTCTAGTAGAGAATCAGCCAAAACTAATGGCTCGGTCTCATCGCTAGCCATTGGAAAGGTGAAAGGTATGTTGAAGAGACTAGCTAGTCTAAAGAGCTTTGGTAGAAAGAAAAAAGGACTGCATAGGGATATGAGAAGTGGATGGAGCATCTTCAGCAGTCTCTATAGTCCTAGCCACCAATAGGTTGAGGGAAGAGGGGCTGGCAGCTCTCCAACTCAGCAGCTGGAATTCCCTTAGGAGGAGGAGGAGGAGGAAAAGCAAGGCTCGAAAGAGAATTAAATTGAGATAAATCAAAAGTCAAATGAAGGAGATATAGAGTTAAGCCAGAAGGGAAAGGAGCATGAATACTTGGCCTCAAGGAGGGTACAGAGAATATGGGTCTAGGAAGTGGGAGTATTATCTGAATAGACTTCACATTTTGCAATTGATCAACTTTAACCGAAACTGAGGGAGTCCTTATTGGAAGAATATGCTCAGTAGTTGTTGTTGCAAAGGAAGAAGTACAAAGTAATGTCAAGTCTCAATACCAAGAATTTTACAAGAAAAGAATAGAGGCATGAAAGAAATTACTTGTTTCAGAAGTGATAGCAATGATGGGAGAGCTACGAAGGGAATAGTGCTCAGCAATGTGTTGCCTTCTCACAATTTCCCTTTCGATTACATTAGCAGCAACAGCTTCATCTCTTAATAGTTGCTGCTGCCGCCTCTTCTCAGTTCTTTGAAAAACAATTATTTCTCTGTAATGTTCCTCCTCTACTGCTTTGGCAGCCGCCTCATGAGTGGGGTCTTCGACCAAATCAGAAGGAGAGACAGTCATCTTCTTTCTCTTTCTTCTCGGTAATGGTATTTCCCGCTCTTTCTCAATCTCTCTCTTTTCAATCTGGGATTCAGGCTCTTCAGGAGTAAGTTCCTTTTCCACTGCTTTGGTAGCTGTCTTATGAGTAGGGTCTTCGACCAAATCAGAAGGAGAGACATCCACCTTTTTTCTCTTTGTTCTCTTTAATGGGATTTCTTGCTCTTTCTCAATCTCTCTCTCTTCAGTCTGAGATTTAGATTCTTCAGGAGTGAGTATTAGCTTCTTTTTCTTTTTCTGCTGTTGTTTGTCTTTGAGAGTAGCTAGAGTTTCAGCTCTCTTAGGGGATTCTTCTTGTGGAGACCCTGCACTAAGATGTATGAGTGTAAAAGAAACAAACAAAAGAGTCTAAAAGAAAAGGAACCTGAAAATACTTACCCTTTTTCGAAGCAGCTCTAGTAACTCTAGCTGGAGGGGGTGAGGCTGCAGGAACAGTTTGGGCAGCTGTGGAAAGAGAAAAAATGTTCTCGACTATTGTTGGTTTAGCCTTAGAAGGCACTTCTAGCCTTATCAGCAAATCATGAGGGTGTACTGCTAGGCGCACTTCCATATTGGCTGTCCACCAGTTTTGAAATCTTTTCAAAGCCAAGCCAGAGGGAAGGAAGGGACAAATTTGAACTCACTCAATTCTTTCAACAGATTAAATGTTGCCGCCTCTAGTTTTGATTTGGGTATTCTCAGGTCTCTGGCCGTGAGATAGACATTCAAGAGGTTGCAAAGTGGAACGGGAATCCCCTGAGTAAACCCAAATTGGCTGGCAAACTGAGAAGGACAGTATACCTCAGATATACACTTATAAGCTCGAGGGTTTAAAGTACCAATGAATAGCTCCCTTGGTAACAAAATAGAAGCTCACATATCTTTGTGTGGTGGGGTGGAGCACTCTTTATCAGCCAAGAATGTTTGTAGCCAAGCAGGTCCTTTGTTGGCATCAAAGGGGCAAAAGAAGGTGACAGATGGAGAAATAGGGAGTTGATGGAAAAAGGTGAGGTAATAGGCAAAGGAAGCAGGATAAAGAACAATTCTCACATATTTCTCCCCGTAAGTGCTAGGATCTTGAACAAGGAATTTTAAGCATTTGGGATGCAAATCAGTAAAGTAAGCAAAGAGCCAGAGTTGGAGCACCCAAAGGGGACCTCCTTGGTTGATATCAAGAGATTTCTCACAAAATTGGGAGCATGCTCTATAAACATGGCCTAAGAGATATGGGGCCAAGGCTATGTGTTTCTTCAAAACAAGAGCCTTCGCAAGTAGGGCAAACTCATGCATAATCCATTGAGATGATGTATAAAAAAGAAATTTACACAACCAGTATAAAATAAAGGAAAAGAGTTCTCTATCTCTCATGGGGCCTTCCCTTTTGTTTTCAGCCTTTACAAAATCACTGTAGGAGGAATTTAAAGGTGTAAGGGAAAACTTAACAGAAAGGTCTGGGTAGATAGGTGTAAAAGGAGTACCAAAGGGTGAAAGCCCTAGGAGATGACAGATATCAAGAATGGTGGGGGCCATCATGCGACACCGAAATTGAAAAAAATTAAAAGCCATGTTCCAAAAGCAAAGAGCACCAGGAATAAAAAAAAGGGTCTTTAGGAATGATAAACCTGGAACGACGAAGGGCGTCGAGAATACAGAGCTCTTGCAGGTCGTCTTCTCTTGTAGGCACAACTCTATCATACCATTCCTCTCACTCAGCTCTCAACGCCGGCCAGCAACAGTGAGGACGGGTCATTCTCCAATTTCCCCAGTCAAGCCCCCCTTCATAGAGAAGAAAGTGGTCCTCCAAGCGAGCGTATAAAGCTGGAAGTTGAGTGGGAGCTTCTCAAAAGATGGGACCTAGGACATATTCTTGTTTATCGCTATGGCGAGGAACAAAGAGGCGTCCGTCTATGGCACTTGACTCATCAGCTGTAAGTTTGGCGATCTCTTCCTCAATACATCTCTTCAAAGCCATTGTTGGGCTTATACGATCGCCAGTTGGTACTTTCAGAGAAGAAGAATCCATTGGTGGCAAGTAGCAAGGAAGAGAGGGTTAATAAAGGGGAAGGGTTTGTGTGTTGAGCAAACGAGTGATTTCAGAATACAAAATAAAAGGGTTCTAAAAACCTTTGTGTTTGGAAAATATATCGTGTAATTCGTAGAGAAGTACTAAAAGTACAGATACGAAGAGTTTCCTTTAATATTGATACTTTTGGAGGGAAAAACACATCCCAGATTTCCCAGATGTTGCTGTCAGCTTTGAAATAAAATATTTGGCTTCGAAGCCAGTTTTTAGCGCCAGAATGAAATGACAAACGGCTTCAAATGTCGAAAGCTGGTTTCGAAGCACATTCCACACCTAAGGATGTAAAAATGTTCAAGTATTTGTTTACTTCGAAGGGGTTTAAAGACCTGTTTTAGGTTTCTTAGTGAGAGTAGTATCCTTCGAAGCAAAACTTGAGATCCCTTAAGGATGGGAATTGTTGTTCGAAGTATCAAAACCAATAGTTGGTTTGATAGTATACAGAAGAGATTGTTTCTCAGATTAAAACAATGCAGTCCTTGAGAGGAGCTTCCATATTTTTGAAAGTATAGACTGTTGTTCGAAGCAAAAACGGTCAATTTAAAACTGATTGATCGTACTAACCATGACCATATGTTGGATATGAAACAAGCTTTAAGGGACAAGATTGTTAAATTCGAAACACTGATTCTAAATGGAAATCAACAAAAATTGTCAACTGTATTCCATAAATTAGAAAAGTTCATGTTGGTTTTTCAGTGTTTCATTTAAGACGATTGAATCCAGATTCAAAGGATAAGATTGTTGGGTTCGAAGCCCTAAATTTGCTTGTAAAGACAAACAGAGATAAGATCGAACAATGCCAAACAAAGAAAAAAGTCTTAATTGTATTGAAAACAAAAGCAATTACATCGAAGGGCCCTGTTTGGGTACAAATTCGAGTTCAAAAAAGTAAGGAATAGAATAAATAACAAGATCATGGAATTTGGTCTAGCTATGGTCAATAAATTTTTGTTCTTTTTTTATTCTATCCTCTATTTTCTCCAGGCTTGGCTGCTGAAGTTGATGTGCTCTCACTTGATAAAAGAGCTCTTCAGCCTTTATTTCGAACGCTATTTCTCTTAACCCTTGTTCCAGCTCATCCATATCCAAATCATCCCAGTACGTAGAGTTTTTATTCTTGATGTCATCATATTCTTCGATGAGGTTCTCTGCTTCGTACTGGGCATGAACTCGAAGGGATGGAAGTTGGTCCAAAGATTGGGTGGTGGCCACAGAAGTCCGGTGCCAATGAAGAAACAACGGGAGTTGGTCCAAAAACAGTTGAAGTTCTGCTTGGGCAATGGGGTTGAGAACGTGACTCCGAGTCATAATATCACAAGCTTATCGAAAGTTCTTGAGAGAAACATTGTCTTCAAGAACATTGAAAGGCAAGTGAGAAAAGGCCACAAACAGAAGTTGGGCTTGCTTTCGCTGGGCTGGAATAGGGGAAGGTGGAGGCTTGTAAGGAGGAAAAACCTTGTCTGCAGAGAGGGTAAGCCTCAGTCTCTCTGTCCAACAAGGATTTTGCGGAGGAGGAGGTATAGGGGCTTCCATCTTGAAAGTAGGAGGGAACTGAGGAGCATTAGCATAATCAAGCCAGTCAGAAAGGCAAAGCTTCGCCTTCTGGGCTAAGAACGATGGGTTATACCCTTGTGCCTTTTTTGGGCGTCGGGTAACTTGTACTATCTTTGTAGGCATGGAGGATGTGTACCATGCTACAAGCAGATTGTCCTCTAAACTGCGTCGACGATCGATGGGCACGTAAGGATAAACAAACGAACTTCGAGCATCAGAAGGGAATTCTAGAGGATCAGTGAACTCGACAAAGTGATGATTAACTCGCTCCCTCAATTCACATGCCTCAGGTTCCGACCAACTTCTCCAACCAGAAGTCCCAGAAGAAGAAGAAGTCACGACCTCATCCCATGCAGAAGATTATGAATTAAAAGAAGAGCTTCCCATGTCCATAATTGTAAATTTCTTAATCAAGGTATTGTGGACAGTATGTTCGTAATCCAAAGGTTGATAATTTGCGAAAGCTTCCATGACTTAAATATAGGAAGGTGGGTAAAGGTGGCTAATCAATGCATAAAGATTCTTTCGAGGACGAATGGTATTATCAAACAACTCTTCATATGCTTGATCGAGATAAGAAAAGGTCTGTTTCTCCATTGAATTGGACTTTTCGAATACTGAGATAGTGGGCGTGTTTAAGGGATCAAAGAGGAGTTAATGCAAATGTTCATCAATGAATGACGGTTATGTTTCTGAAAATATAAAGCCCATGCACGTTCTAAAACGTGGATAAAAGACCTGGATGCACTAATATCACCAAGTATTGGGTATATTAGTGCGTGGAGTAATGTTGGCTACATATTTTGTATAAACCAATTACAATTCAACGTGTGGTAGGATAAGGGCAATACATGAAGACTATTCAAGTTTTCAATCATGATCGAACACGTGGCAGTCAGTATTGGTTTTACGAGATCTGCATAGTATTGGATCAACAAAGAGATATAAAGTGATTTGGCTTCAACGGTTACTCACATTCAAATTCAAAATTAGAAGGGAAGCCTAACTGCAAGTGATGGCATAGTGGAGCTAACTATAAGGCAACATGATCAGCGATCATGGAGGAGTGATTCGACGGTTGGAAGTGTAGTTCGATGGTCATCCTTGAGAAGTATAAATAGCAAAGAAGACCCTAGAAAAGCCCCCCAGACTCAAATCAAAAAAATCAGTTTATTCTACTTTATTTTCTTTCCAGTTTTTACATTTCCATACTTTAATTCCTGCACTGCACTTCGTTTATAGGAGTAGTTTCAAGTAGATTGTTGCTGTAAACCTCTACAAGGCTGAATTGGATCATTGTAAGTTTTCATTTTAATGAAATGCTTCAATTGCTCTTCATTTGATTGTCATTTGCTTAATTCTCCTAAATCAAGCCACCAGTAAAGTCCTCTTCATTGAGGCTGAAAGAACTAAAACACAATCGTCTGATAATTGGTTGGCAATTAATTTTCCGTAAGGACTGATTGATCCTTGTTGGCACGCTCATAATTACAATAATAACCTTCGAAAGCTAAAAAGCCAACAACTATATAAATATATATATATTTTTTATTTTTTTTAAGTTATATTCAGTGTGTTTGGTTTGAGTTTTCTAGATTAAGTTTTTTGAAAACTGACTTTTTTGGTTTTCGTGTTTTTTTTTGTTTTTAGTGAATATTTTTTAAATTTTAAACATTTTTTTTTTACTTTTTTAGATGCACCTAATTTAGATGTATCTAAAAAGTAAAAAATTTGTGAAAAAATATTTTAAAAACTTAATAAATACATAAAAATACAAAAAATGTACTGAATTCTTGTATTTTTTTTATATTTTCGGTATTTAGTGAATTTTTATAAGATTTTTTTTTACAATTTTTTTACTTTTTAAGTGTATTTATGTTAGGTGTGTCTAAAATGTAAAAAAATTGTTTAAAATATTAAAAAAACTCAGTAAAAACAAAAAAACACGGAAAATAAGAAAGTAGAATTTTCTTAAAAGTGTTTTTTGAAAAGTGAAAACAAGCAAGGTGATTATCTCTTTATTTTTTATGCATTTTTTCATAAGAGCTCTGCTATGCAGCTCGAAAACGAGCCCCCCGATTCGTCCGAAATTGAAAAAGGTTTGATAGCAGAGTCATCACCATCAACACATCGGCAAACATCTTCGTCAGATCATCACCATCAACACATCATCAACACATCATCATGTTCATTATGTTCACCGAAGACATGTTCACCATCAAGTTCACCAGATCTGTTTATCATGTTCACCATCAACACATCATCAACCCCAGCTGCTCCCTTATCATCTTCATCGGCGAACATCTTCATCAACAGCAACATTATCACCATCAACACATCATCATCGCCATCAACATCTTCCTTCTCTGCCATACCACCATCACCGTCTTCTTCTCTTCCTCTCATTCCTCTCTTTTTCCTTCTCTCTATCTCTCTCTCTCTCTCTCTGTCTCTCTCTGTCTCTGTCTTTCTTTGGGTTTGGTTCAAAGGAGAAGCAGAAGGGAAAGAAGAAAAAAAAAAAAAAAATTCAAAATCAACACCAAAACGACGTCGTTTCTGAAAATCGAGCCATTCGGGAAAAGATGTTTCGAGCTGCAAAACATTTTTCTTTTCATAAAATGTTAAAAAAAAATTATTTAGATAATCGCAAACAACCCCAGACCCTGATTGTAGGCCACACAGACTAAACACATGTTTTGCGAGGGAACAAGTGTGCATACATTTTGACAAACAAAAATATTTTGGAACTCCAGTAGTTTTAATGTGTATGTGGAGCTTATGTGATGTGATGTTTTGACATTATTTATTTTTTTGACTTTTCACATTACTAAAGCTCAATTAAAGCTCTAATTTAATAGGAATGTATCATTATTATTTGACAAATGAAAGTTTTCACATAGACTTTCCTTTCACTATCCTCTCATTCACTCTGGATTATGTTTCCTTCCAATTTTTTTAAAGATCACAGGGGATGTTTTTACCCCAAGGCTTTAATTTCTGAACTCTATTTTAATAGCAAAAAAGAAAGAAAAATAAAAAGAATATGTATATTCAAAAAAATAAGTATAATTGAAATGGGATGTTAAGATAGATAAAGATACGATGATAATAATAATAATAAAAAAAATAGTATCAATTAAAGATAAATAAAAGAAATGTTGTTTCAGATAATATGATCATGTGTATAGTAAGAGTAAAATTTCAGAAAAAGAATCAAAATCTTGAGTTCAAGTCATCTCGAGAGGTAGTCACTGGAAGTATGTTTGGTTGTTAATTTTAAGGGTCCAGAATTAATCGTAATACATGTAAACTGATTCAGACATCTAAATATTAAAGTGGTTATTAGTGTAGCATTACTGACATGGTAAATTAATGGGAAAATAATAAATGAGTGGATTTTTAGAAAGAATTTTTTTTAAAAAAATTAATGATAAACTTACAAACTGGAATGATTAAAGTCATAAATTTTTCGATCATTTTGTAATTATTGTAGAAAAGTAGGGATGATTTGTAGTTTTTCCTAAATTAATCCATACACCAAAATGATAGTCAAGAGACTCACCCCATAAGCAGGGGTGTAAATTCGGCCCGACACGATCTTTATGGGAATGGGATCAGATCTATTGGGCTCTCGAAAAAAAATTAGATCAGGCCGGCCCAATTCCTAGAAAGGTAGGTTCAAGCCCAAAACATAATCAGACCTCGACGAGCCGAGTTTCAGGTTGATTTGGGCTTTATATTTATTTATTTATTTATTTATTTTTATCAAAATATCTTGAAAATGATATGCAAGCGAGATAAATCTCAAATCGAACTTTGATTGAACCTGTAGGACGAGCTAGAAGTCGGGCCAATCAAACCAAAGCTCGAGCGAACTTTTATCTAAGAGACGATTTTTACATCGAGTAATACTAGGGATATCAAATTTTCTACTAAATAAATGACTAAATGTCTTACATGGGTGTGGGGTCCGTAATTTTGTGGGCCCCTCACCTATATGAAACATTTGATCATTTATTTAGTAGAAAATTTGGAACCTCTAGTATTTTCCTTTTTACACCCTTAGGCCAAGTTTGAGAAGACTAAATAAGTGCACTTTTTGAATTTTTATGAAATATGGGTTGAGTTTGGGTTGGGCTTGAAGTGATGTGTTAGAGAGGTGATGTGACTTAAATAAAATGATGTGATTTAAATAAGATAGTAACTTTTTGACTTTTTAAATTTTTTAAGAATTGTCAAAAGTGACGGAAATTATTATTTACGAACATGTATGATACGGCCAAAGTTGAGGACCCACACGTTGTTGGAGCAATTTTCTAGGGATTGACTGAGAACAATGTTAATGTTGACTTTGGTACTTTTTATGAACCTAGACATTTTGAGTGGACTACAACCCAGAAGAGAGTCTTGGAGAAAGAAGAAATGACTTGATGTACTCTAATTAAGGCCTCGTTTGATAACAAGTCAGTTTAATTAAAAATTTAAAAAATTATTAAAAAAATTAAAAAGTTAATAATTCATATTAAAAAGTTAAAGATTTTTTTTTTCTTTCTATTTTTTAGATACCTTTTCATAAAAAATTAAAAAGTCATACCAAACATATTAATTTTTTTTAGTTCATATTTTAACTAAATAGTCAAAAAGTTACTAAATTAACATGTTCCCAAACGAAGCCTAATTAATTGGGTTGAGTTTATGTTCTACTCGTTCTTATCTTGAAATAGGCATTTTAGTCTTAAAAAGATAAGATAAAATGTCCTATTTAATTTATAATCATTATATTTTTTTTCATAAAAAATTAAAAAAGTTAAAAAATTTATCTCAAACAAGACTTTTTAGCTCCAGGTTAAAATAGCTAAAAAATCAAAAAGCCAACTAACTTTCTAAACGAACTCTAAGCCTCGTTTGACAAGTGATGATTTTAGTAAAAAAGTCAAAAAATCACTAAAAAAATCAAAAAGCCAACAACCTATACCAAAAAATTAAAGATTTTATTTTTTCTCTATTTTTTGCATATCTTTTTGTAAAAAATTAAAAAGTCATCCTTTTTTTTATATCATATTTTAGATAAAAAGGTAAAAAATTACTAAAAAAATCTGTTTCCAAACGAGGCCTAACTTTGATAGGTTTATTTTAATGCTGACTTTCATCTTATCTTGAAAAAGTATTTAAGTTTGATAGGTTCATTTTAATGTTAACTTTGATTATTTGAACCGTTTATTTTTTAATATTTGTTTAGTAGAATATTTATGTAAAAAATTAAAATAATCGGATATCAATAGTTATATATTTGAATCAAATTTGTATTATTTAGGTATTCTTGAAATTATATTTGTTATACATTTTTTTAACACAAATATAATTCAAACATATGTTATCGATATCCAATCATTTTGATTTTTTACATGAGTATTCTATTTAACGAGCCCTAATAAGTGAACTGTTCGAATCACCAAAATCGATTTCAAAATAGACCTACTAAGCCTAAACACTCTCGAATTGAGATGATAACTTGAGAGACCAAATCCTAACTAATTAATCTGTATTTGGTAGGGTCATGTTGTTAATATCAAATTAAGCAATAATGCTCTTATTAGTCAAGGCGTAGTTGGGCTATAAGTATGTACCATAATTAACTGATTAATCTTAATTTGGTAGGGTCATGTTGTTAGGCCTGGTTTGGAGTGTTTTAAAAAAGTCAAAAAGTTATAAAAAAAAAAAAAAAGTTATCACTATTCACAAATTAAAAATATTAAAAAATTAGTATACATAATATTTTAATCAAACAAAATTTACACAATTTTTGAGGCTGAATTGACCCTTTAGTACCGTGAGAGGAAAAAAAAAGAATTACATATATAAAATCACTAAGTTTGACGGAAATGTTGGGCCTGTGGGGGCCACCACGGGTCCCGTTTTGATAATCCAAACCGTTTAGTATGTAGAACTTGTCTAGAACTATATGTTTGTAAAAAATCACGTTGATCGGAAATCGGTAACTACATGATCAAATCAGTTTTGTATAAAAAATGGATGGTGTTATAGTTAACAGTTGACAAGAAAAACTAGCACGATCAGATAGCTATTGATATCCAATTAATGTGATTTTTTGCAAGCATATAGTACTCAATGAGCTCTACACATTGAACGGTTACGATTAGCAAAACGGGATCCGTGGTGGACCACCATAGGCCGAACAACACCGTCTAATTTATGCCCGAAAAGGAGAGAATCAATCTCCTACCCCTACCCTCTGCCGCGCTGTCCCTTATGCTTCCGACCGTACGGCCTATTCCATCACTAACTTTTTCTATACACTTATTTATATAATTTTTTAATGCACAATTTTTCATAAAAAGTCAATAAATTAATCCAAATATCTATAATTTTTTCCTTAACTTTTTAATCTAAAAAGATAAAAAATACACTTATTTAAGACACTCCAAACAATCTCTTAATATAATATTAAGCAATCAAGATGCTCTTAGTCAAGGCAGAGTTGGGCTACAAGTAAAGTATGTAAAATTAGATGATCCTTGGACAGGTGCATTTGTGTATTTTGAATCTTACTAGGACAGGTGAATTGGTGTATATGTATTATGAATCTTACTAGGTTATTTGAATGGTTTATTTTGTAAATTCTTATCTAAACTATTAACTAAAAGAAATTAGAATAATTGAATAATTATAAACACTGAATTTTATTATATTAATCTTTAACAAGATAAATTATATATAATAAAAATAAGAAAAATGTTTGAGGGTCATAATTTTTGTGATCACAATGGTTCAAAACTGTCAAAACGACGTCGTTTTGGGTGTAATTATAATAGAAATGATAATTTTTGTTGATTTCTCATTAAATTATGTAATTATAATTATAGAAATGATAATTTTTTTTAATGAATAATTTGTCCACAGAAATCAACAAAATAATTTATTTAAATCATTGAAATGAGTGTTTTTTATTTTTATTTTATTTTTAACAGAAGAAAAGATTGATAGGAAGTCCCATGTGCTCAATTGAATGGTCTAGTCTATCATTCTGAATTGAAGTGAAACCACTCCATCTTAGGCAACTTTTTTGACTAGTATTATTTGAAGGGATTGACCTATAAGTCCCCATCAACTGTATGATGAAGGAATAAAAAGAGGAGATAAAAGTTGCAGCACACCTTCTCCACACAGTTTTTAGGGCAAATTACAAACACCCCTCGAGGTTTGGTAAAAATACAGATTTCCCCCTGAGATTTGAGAAATTACAAATTGTCCCTTGAGGGTCAAATTTTCATAACAAATTAGGAGAAATTAGGGGGGAATCTGTATGAAAATAAAAACCTCAGGGGGCAATTTGTTATGGAAATATAAACCTCAGGGGTGGGATGTAATTTCTCAAACCTCAGGGGGGAATCTATATTTTCATCAAACCTCAAGGGGGTGTTTGTAATTTGCCCCAGTTTTTAATAGAGCAGTGCTATAGTTCTTTAATTTTTTATCACTAATCTTATTATTAGTGAGGTGGTAATTAAAAAAAAAAAAAAAACACAAATACATTGTGGTAATGGGCGAGATCCACTGACACATCATTAAAACTATAAAGTATTTCTCTTTTTAATATGTTGTTCTGTTTAGTCCATAATTAAAACTCCAGATAATTTTAATATTGGTTCGAGGTAGGGCTGTCAATGGATCGGATTTAACCCGAATCCAATCCGAATCCTATTCGATAATCCGAATCCGTTTACAAAAAAATCCGATCCGATAATCTGATAATCCGAATCCGTTTAATCCATTTATTAAATGGATTGAATCTGCAAAAATCCGATCCTACCCGATAATCCGACCCGAGTATTCTCAATTTGAATGAAAAAAAACACAAAATGAAAAAAAAATAAAATTATATAAAATTGTAGCTCAATAAATAAATAAATGGATCGGATCAGATTATCGGATCGGATATCCGAAATCATCGGATTTGGATTCGGATATCTATAATCGGATATAGACTAAACGAATTCGGATCGGATTCGGGTTTGACATAATCGGATCGAATTCGAATTTTGACAGATCCAATCCGAATCTGATCCATTTACAGGCCTAGTTCGAGGGTTTCAATGGAGAAAAATGGGAGTATTAATTAATAGGATTTATTATATTTTATATCTTTAAATAGCCATCAATTTTTTTATTTAATTCTTAAATTATTGATTGAGTCTATTTAGTAGTTAAATTATATAAATTACATTCTATTTAATCTCTACACTATTGATTAAATTTATTAAGTCCCTATAGTATTTAATTCAAACCTATTTAGTCCCTGAAAGTATTATAAAAATAAAATATAAATTCATAAATATTATAAATTAGTAAAAGATCAAGTTAAGATTTTATTCTAGAAAAATCTTAAATTTCTATTTTGTCTTTAAAAAGTATTTTATTTCACTATGTATTTAAATTAGCATCAAAATCTGATTTCTCAATCTTACTAATAAAATTATGGAAGTATTAGACATACTGAAAAAGTAGAATTAAATAATCTAAATAATAGCACTTCGCTACAAATTATAATAGAACAAAATAACATATTAATTAAGTTATAAAAGGAATTTAGTGAAAAACTTAAAAATAACAAATTATAAATTATAAACGAAATCCGGTATATAATACTAGATAAAGGTAAACAAGTAGCCATTAATTGGCCTTATGCTTATAAAGAAAATTCACCAGAATAATTGATACTCATTTTTCAATGATAGAATAAAAATTTAAGATTTTTTTTTGAAATAAAACTTTAACTAGATAAGGTCTTTTACTAATTTATAATATTTATGGGTTTATATTTTATTTTTATAATCCTTTCAGGTATTAAATAGATTTGAATTAAATATTTTAAGGGCTTAATAGATTCAATTAATAGTTTAGAGACTAAATAGACTCAATTTATATACTTTAGAGACTAAGTAAATTCAATCAATAATTTAAAAAATAAGTAAATAATTTGACAATAATTTAAGAGTAGAAAATATAATGAACCCTAATTAATACAATAGGAATTGTGGTATTAGAGAATTAGATATTTCTGAATTATTTCTCGCCATCCGACGGTAAAAAGTAATCATATTTTTTTTATCCCATCATAATCAAATATAACACTCCACTCCCTATATGCAATCTTTATTACATCTATTCTTTCGATGGCATAATTTATCCCCTAATTCCATCCATAATCATATTATATTTGAAATCCTTACCGAATCCCAAGTTATACTTCTCTCATAATTTTAATTTTTAACAATAATCCCATCGTATTTAATTCCATTAAAAGTAACCTGACAATAAAATAAAAAATTTGATTACTTTATGTTAGGAGAAAAAAGAAAATAAGGAAAAATATTCTCTCTCTCTCTCTTATTTAGATAAATATGAGAGAAAATAAGAAAAAAAAGAGTGATTTCTCTCATATTTTGTTTGGTTAAACTATACAAAGAAAATAAAAGAAATTATGTCATGTTATATTACCAAAATAATCTTTTACCACTGCATTTTATTTTTAAATTTCTTTTACATGTAATATAAATCAAAGGAAATGTTTTTTATTTTCTTTTTTTCTTTTTCACATCACTCAATCCAAACAACGGGTTCTTAGTTAAATAATGATATCCTATATTAATTATAGCAGTAAACTACTAATCATATGTATACTCTTGGATTCTTTAGTTAGCTAATGTTGTGAAACATTAATTATTTAATCATATGTATAGTCTTACACTCTTAGCTAATGTTATATATGGTACTAAACTATTAATCGTTATTAATGGATGAGAATATATGTATGGTCTTACACTCTTAGTTAGCTAATGTTATCTATGGCACTAAACTATTAATCATTATAAATGGATGAGAATGAGACAACCAACTATTTTGACTATAAGCATTGAATGTCACTTGGTCAAGAAAATGTACCAAAACAAAGGACATTGAAAATAAAAGCGTCTAGATAAATTTATAATCAAACATATCATGTTTAATCAGATTATCAAATTTGAAGTAATTTCAAGTTGGCTCTCAAATCATCAGATGTCACTAGCTTTTACACAATCCTCTCAATAGCTCAACATCTATAGCCTTCATTCACTTGACAAGAAGGTGAAGTAAACGATGAAAAATCAACTTTCTCACATTTTCTTTCATGTTCAAGTAGCAAAAAAGTTGTACAACTTACATCTCTGACTTTTCCATTAAGGCTTCATCTGGCATGTAATAGTTTTGATTTAAAAATTAAAAAGTTATTAAAAAAAATCAAAAAGTCTATAACTTATACCAAAAAGTTAAAGATTCCCCTTTTTCTCTACTCTTTGTACATCTTTTCATAAAAAATTAAAAAGTCATTCCAAACATACTAGTTTTTTTAACCTTATATTTTAGCTAAAAAATCAAAAGTTACTAAAACAACTTATTCTCAAACGAGGCCTAAGATATATTTTCTCTCTAAACTGATTATGCAATTTTTGAAGAAACTAAATAATGACTTTTTCTTTTTCTAAACAATTGAACACAGCTATCCGTTTGACTAGGTAGTGAAAGTAAAAGAAAATGAAGTGAAAGAAAATAAATAAATAAGAAAATATATTTTTTTATAAGTATTTGATTAAGGTGAAAATTTTATAAAAAGAAAATAAAAAAATTTAAAAATTTATATCTCATATATTCAATTTTTCTTGTGCTTTTTTTCTCCCCCTAAGAAATTAAAAATTAGTTATTGTAGAAGGTAAAAAACGAGTCAACATAAGGCAGTTCCTGGGCTGACAAAGGGAAGGCATCCTCGCCAGAGTCAGTCCAGGATAGTTTGTGTCTGGCCTGACAGCCCATGTCCAGACTAAGCCAGGCGAGTTTTAGGACAAAAAAGAGGAGGAAGGAAGCACGCCCAAGAAAGGTGCAGACCCAATCAACTCCTAGAAATCTACACTTGGTGGAGCACAATCCATAAGGAAAAAAGGGGCTGATGTGAGGAGTGGGAGAAAGCCCAACAGCCCACAACAGCTAGTGGGAGCAAGCTATAAAAAGGGAAGCAATTAATACAATTGAGGTATACAACACTTCTACCTAAACCTCACTAGTATAGTCCTGCACCCTTGTCTAATTTTATTACTAACTTAGGCATCTGAGGGCCCCAGGCTGCTCCAGCCACCCCTTTACCTTTATCTAAGTGTTTTTCAGGTCAACAACTGAGTTATTTCCGTTGCATCACCTCCGCAACCTAAGTGGTTTGATTTTTACCTATCACAATTTAGTATCGTCTATGGGAATTCTACAGCCAAAAACTTAGCTCTACTTATTGAGATTTCAAATTATCTATGGTAGTAGAAGACGCCAACCTATTTGCTGAGAATGAGCTTGATGGGAACCTCTCCCCAAGCCAACGAAGGCGCCCTTTGAATGTCGGAACATCTTAGGAATGACGTGAACAAGAAGAGAGAAACCTGCTTACCATTGACAACTCAGAGGGCAACCATTAGGCGTAAGAGCTGGCTAGCCGTGATCGAACCATATGCGCTATGAACCATCAGCTTAAAGAGCTTGCCGACCAGGTCAGGACTTTAAAGCAAGACCAGAATCAACCGTTGGTGTCTCAAGGACAAAATAAGAGATGCTTGCGCCCCCCAAAGAGGAGATAGTCACAACGTTCTAAGGGGAGGACGCGAATTGAGGCAAATTAGAGACCTGCACTGACCCGTAGAGCTGGCAAAACCAGTTACGTGGCAAGTAGTTTGCTCAAATCTAAGAGGCACCGCCAGATCTTTTCCAAATGAAAAGAGTATCAAACAGAGGATTACGCTTATTCAGACGACGTAAAATCCTTTCTGCACAAAAAGGAAGTAGCACGAGGGAAACGACTAAGGAGGTCAGGTCCAACCTAGAGTTCTGACTTCCCTATAGAAAACATGAGGGCATTTATTAACACCCTGAGGGAGGAGAGGGCGACGCAGGATTAGACCAGAAAACTCTCTAGATTGGTTGTGGAAATATGAGGGTAGAATAACCCACGGGGCAGGCTAGGCCGCAAGGTCATTAGTGGAAAGATTACCAGTCACAAGGCTCCACGGAAGATGAACACACGGCGAATTGAAGAAGTTACACAACTAGACCCCAAGATTCGAAGTCCTGTTTAGAAACAGATGGAAGAGATAGCTTTTCGAGCAACTGATATGAGACCAGTCCTGCTAATGTCACCACTCACAAAGAAGATTTCCATAGCAGAACCATGAAAGAAGTTAAGTATCCCAAAGTTTGAACTCTATGATAGAAGATTAGACCCTTTAGACCACCTGCGCCATTATCGCCACGCCATGGCCATTTGGAACGAGAACGAGATAGTTATGTACCGAATCTTCGTGTAACGCCCCAAAAATAATTATAGGAATCCAACTCCAAACACTAGTACAAAGTGATATTGATATAATAAGAAGCTTTTCTTAATCAGAGTTAATATACAAAATGAGACACATGCGATATACATTCATAAAGAGTTCATCCTGCATCTACAACACCTGTGACGAATAGTGAAAAGTAGTGAAGGCTAAACAAATATTCATCTGCCCTAAAGGCTTACATCTTTCCAAGTCACTGCTTGGTTACAACAAAACGAGTCTAACTCAATACCATTAAGCGCTTGGCTATACAAAAAAATTACAATAAAAAAGAAGCTCTTGCCCAAATCTCCCCAAACTACTATCTTAGCGAAGGCATATCTCCAACACCTGAAAATGGTTTTTCTCAAATAGAGTGAGCCAAAGCCCAGTAGAAACAATCTAACACAATGTATGAATCTTAACAAAGATATAATTATAATGTGCATATGCAATGCCTGTAATAAAATCATACATATTCGACAAGATCATAATGTGGAAAGTTTTATGTCTCAATCCATTTTACCTCAACTCATGAGTCAAATTCATTGTTATCCAAGCAACCTAACTGAGATTACAATTCAATGGTTCTCCTATCAATACAACCATTACACAAACACTTCAATTTGCCATTTTTTTTGAAAATTTCGTCCATGGGAATCGGCACCCATGTATGTGCATGGTTTTCAAGACTTTCACCCTGGACACACAGGTCAACTTAATTCAATGGAGTCCATCCCTTTTCTTCTCTCAAACATGGAGTACATCTCATTTCTCCTCACAAATATCATACATATATAATGTATTAAAACACAATCACATTCAATGACAATAGTTAAAAGATTAGTTTTAATTTACCAAATCCTCATGCAACTTCTACATTAATCATAGCTATCCTCCACCGATAGCCCGGAATAGATATTTCTAAACAGATATACAATTCCCAAGACAGATAAATCATCGAAATTTCCATAGGTGAGAGGTAATACATATCCAACTCCACCATTTATATAAACATTCATCCAATTTCATAGTTCCAATACCAATGTCATTATTTATACAAAATAATTATTTCAAACATGTTAGGGCAAAACTCCATTTTCTCTCCAAATCCAACCCATGTGTCAAAATCAACAAATTCAACACAACACATCATCATATCTATACCAATAACCATTTTTCAACACTTTTATTTGAAAATCCCTCTCTTGATTTTAAATCAAAACCCTAGGTTTGTCTAAAATCCTCCAAAACACAACATTATTTACACAATCAACAGATAACTAAGTTAAAAATTATAGGAGAACGTAGAAAGTCCCTACCTCAAGCTTAGAAGACCAAAGTAACAATGGAGAAACTTCAAAGACGCCAAAACCAAATCTTGTTCGGACCAAATGGAGCTCTTGAGATGCTCTAACTTTTTAACAAAGAGTAGGGTGGAACAACCATTAAATCTAGGTGAAAAAGTCGAGAGAGTGTCAGTTTTAGAGAGAGGAGCTCTAGATCTAGGGTTTGAGAGAGAAAGTTAAGAAAAAGTGATGTAAAAAGTGATCTTCTCGGACTGATATATGTACAGTCCATTCAAGTGCAAGAAGTGACACTCGAACATCAGACACAATAAGTTGTTCAGCTCGAGTGCAAGAAATGACACTTGAGCTCAGGATGTACACTCCCAGTAGTTTTACAGACAACAGGCCAATACCCGAGCGCAAGAAAGGCTGCTTGAGTTGAGCCCGCTCGAGCACAGAAAGAACTGCTCGAGCGTAGAATACACTCTCCCAGTAGTTTTGCAAATCTACAAAAGTATTGAGAATATATGTATAGTCTTACACTCTCAGTTAGCTTATGTTATATATGGTACTAAACTATTAATCATTATAAATGGATGAGAATAAGACAACCAACTATTTTGACTATATGCATTGAATGTCACTTGGTCAAGAAAATGTACCAAAACAAAGGATATTGAAAACAAAAGCATCTAGATAAATTTATAATCAAACATATCATGTTTAATCAGATTATCAAATTTGAAGTAATTTCAAGTTGGCTCTCAAATCATCAGATGTCTTTTGTTTGGTTAAACTATACAAAGAAAATAAAAGAAATTATGTCATGTTATATTACCAAAATAACCTTTTACCACTGCATTTTATTTTTAAATTTCTTTTACATGTAATATAAATCAATGGAAATGTTTTTTATTTTCTTTTTTTCTTTTTCACATCACTCAATCCAAACAACGGGTTATTAGTTAAATAATGTTATCCTATATTAATTATAGCAGTAAACTACTAATCATATGTATGCTCTTGGATTCTTTAGTTAGCTAATGTTGTGAAACATTAATTATTTAATCATATGTATAGTCTTACACTCTTAGCTAATGTTATATATGGTACTAAACTATTAATCGTTATTAATGGATGAGAATATATGTATGGTCTTACACTCTTAGTTAGCTAATGTTATCTATGGCACTAAACTATTAATCATTATAAATGGATGAGAATGAGACAACCAACTATTTTGACTATAAGCATTGAATGTCACTTCAAGAAAATGTACCAAAACAAAGGACATTGAAAATAAAAGCGTCTAGATAAATTTATAATCAAACATATCATGTTTAATCAGATTATCAAATTTGAAGTAATTTCAAGTTGGCTCTCAAATCATCATATGTCACTAGCTTTTACACAATCCTCTCAATAGCTCAACATCTACAGCCTTCATTCACTTGACAAGAAGGTGAAGTAAACGATGAAAAATCAACTCTCTCACATTTTCTTTCATGTTCAAGTAGCAAAAAAGTTGTAGAACTTACGTCTCTAACTTTTTCATTAAGGCTTCATTTGGCATGTAATAGTTTTGATTTAAAAATTAAAAAGTTATTAAAAAAATTAAAAAGTTTATAATTTATACCAAAAAGTTAAAGATTTCTCTTTTTCTTTACTTTTGTGTACATCTTTTCATAAAAAATTAAAAAGTCATTCCAAACATACTAATTTTTTTTAACCTTATATTATAGCTAAAAAATCAAAAATTACTAAAATAACTTATTCTCAAACGAGGCCTAAGATATATTTTCTCTCTAAACTGATTATGCAATTTTTGAAAAAACATAATAACGACTTTTTCTTTTTCTAAACAATTGAACACAACTATCCATTTGACTAGGTAGTGAAAGTAAAAGAAAATGAAGTGAAAGAAAATAAATAAATAAGAAAATATATTTTTTTATAAGTATTTGATTAAGATGAAAATTTTATAAAAAGAAAATAAAAAAATTTAAAAATTTATATCTCATATATTCAATTTTTCTTGTGTTTCCCCCCCTAAGAAATTAAAAATTAGTTACTGTAGAAGGTAAAAAATGAGTCAACATAAGGCAGGAATGGAATTCCTGGGCTGACAGAGGGAAGGCATCCTCGCTAGAGTCAGTCCGGGATAGTTTGCGTCTGGCTTGACAGCCCATGTCCAGACTAAGCCAGGGGAGTTTTAGGACAAAAAAAGAGGAGGAAGGAAGCACGCCCAAGAAAGGTGCAGACCCAATCAACTCCTAGAAATCCACACCTGGTGGAGCACAATCCATAAGGAAAAAAGGGGCTGATGTGAGGAGTGGGGGAAAGCCCAACAGCTAGTTGGAGCAAACTATAAAAAGGGAAGCAATCAGTACAATTGAGGTATACAACACTTCTACCTAAACCTCACTAGTATAGTTCTACACCATTGTCTAGTTTTGTTGCTAACTTAGGCATCTGAGGGCCCCAGGCTGCTCCAGCCACCCCGATTACCTTTATCTGAGTGTTTTTCAGGTCAAGAACCGAGTTATTTCCGCCGCGTCACCGTCGCAACCTAAGTGGTTTGATTTTTACCTATCACAATTTAGCGTCGTCTATGGGAATTCTACAGCCAAAAACTTAGCTCTACTTATTAAGATTTTAGATTATCTATGGCGGTAGAAGACGCCAACCTATTTGCTAAGAATGAGCATGATGGGAACCTCTCCCCAAGCCAATGAAGGCACCCTTTGAATGTTGGAACATCTTAGGAATGACGCGAACAAGAAGAGAGAAACCTGCTTACCATTGAAAACTCAGAGGGCAACCATTAGGCGTAAGAGCTAGCTAGCCGTGGTCGAACCATATGAGCCATGAACTATTAGCTTAAAGAGCTTGCCGACCAGGTCAGGACTTTAAAGCAAGACCAGAATCAATCGTTGGTGCCTCAAGGACAAAATAAGAGATGCTTGCGCCCCCTAAAGAGGAGATAGTCACAACGATCTGAGGAGAGGACGCGAATTGAGGCAAATTAGAGACCTGTACTAACCCATAGGGCTGGCGAAACTAGTCACGTGGCAAGTAGTCTGCCCCAATCTGAGAGGCACCACCAGACCTCTTCCAAATGAAAAGAATATCAAACAGAGGATTATGTTTATTTAGACGACGTAAAATTCTTTCTGCACAAAAGGGAAATGGCACGAGGGAAACGACTAAGGAGGTCAGGTCCAGCCTAGAGTTCTGACTTCCTTATAGAAAACATGAGGGCATTTATTAACACTCGGAGGGAGGAGAGGGCGACGCAGGATTAGACCAGGCAACTCTCTAGATTGGTTGTGGAAATATTAGGGAAGAATAACCCACGGGACAAGCTAGGCCGCAAGGCCGTTAGTGGTAAGATTACTAGTCACAAGGCCCTATGGAAGATGAACATACGGTGAATCGAAGAAGTTACACAACCAGACCCCAAGATTTGAAGTCCTGTTTAGAAACAGATGGAAGAGATAGCTTTTCGAGCAACCGATAGGAGACCAGTCCTGCTAATGTCACCACTCACGAAGAAGATTTCCACGGCAGAACCATGAAAGAAGTTAAGTATCCCAAAGTTTGAACTCTATAATAGAAGATTAGACCCTTTAGACCACCTGCGCCATTATCGCCATGCCATGGCCATTTGGAACGAGAACGAGAACGAGACAGTTATGTACCGAATCTTCGTGTAACGCCCCAAAAATAATTATAGGAATCCAACTCCAAACACTAGTACAAAGTGATATTGATATAATAAGAAGCTTTTCTTAATCAGAGTTAATATACAAAATGAGACACATGCGATATACATTCATAAAGAGTTCATCCTGTATCTACAACACCTGTGACGAATAGTGAAAAGTAGTGAAGGCTAAACAAATATTCATCTGCCCTAAAGGCTTACATCTTTCCAAGTCACTGCTTGGTTACAACAAAACGAGTCTAACTCAATACCATTAAGCGCTTGGCTATACAAAATAATTACAATAAAAAAGAAGCTCTTGCTCTAAATCTCCCCAAACTACTATCTTAGCGGAGGCATATCTCCAACACCTGAAAATGGTTTTTCCCAAATAGGGTGAGCCAAAGCCCAGTAGAAACAATCTAACACAATGTATGAATCTTAACAAAGATGTAATTATAATGTGCATATGCAATGCTTGTAATAAAATCATACATATTCGACAAGATCATAATGTGGCAAGTTTTATGTCTCAATCCATTTTACCTCAACTCATGAGTCAAATTCATTGTTATCCAAGCAACCCAACTGAGACTACAATTCAATGGTTCTCCTATCAATACAACCATTACACAAACACTTCAATTTGCCATTTTACGAAAATTTCGTCCACCGGAATTGGCACCCATGTATGCGCGTGGTTTTCAGGACTTTCACCTTGGACACACAGGCCAACTTAATTCAATGGAGTCCATCCCCTTTCTTCTTCCAAACTTGGAGTACATCCACTTTCTCCTCCTAAATATCATACATATATAATGTATTAAAACACAATCACATTCAATGACAACAGTTAAAAGATTAGTTTCAATTCACCTAATCCTCATGCAACTTATACAATAATCATAGCTATCCTCCACCGATAGCCCAAAATAGATATTTCTAAACAGATATACAATTTCCAAGACAGATAAATTATCCAAATTTCCATAGGTGAGAGGTAATACATATCTAACTCCACCATTTATATAAACATTCATCCAATTTCATATTTCCAAAACCAATTTCATTATTTATACAAAATAATTATTTCAAACATATTAGGGCAAAACTCAATTTTCTCTCCAAATCCAACTCATGTGTCAAAATCGACAAATTTAACATAACACATCCTTATATCTATACCCATAACCATTTTTCAACACCTTTATTTGAAAATCCCTCTTTTGATTTTAAATCAAAACCCTAGGTTTGTCTAAAATCCTCCAAAATGCAACATTATTTACACAATCAACAGATAACTAAATTAAAAATCATAAGAGAGTGTAGAAAGTCCCTATCTCAAGCTTAGAAGACCAAAGTAACAATGGAGAAACTTCAAAGACGTCGAAACCAAATCTTGTTCGGACCAAAATGGAGCTCTTGAGATGCTCTAACCTTTTAACAAAGAGAGTAGGGTGGAAGAACCATTAAATCTAGGTGAAAAAGTCGAGAGAAAGTGAGTTTTAGAGAAAGGAGCTCTAGATCTAGGGTTTGAGAGAGAAAGTTATGAAAATGTGATGTAAAAAGTGATCTTCTCAGACTGATATATGTGCAGTCCGTTCGAGTGCAAGAAATGATACTCGAGCGTCAGACACAATAAGTTGTTCCGCTCGAGTGCAAGAAATGACCATTAAGCGCAGGATACACACTCCCAGTAGTTTTACAGATAATAAGCCAACGCTCGAGCACAAGAAAGGCTGCTCGAGCTAAGGCCGCTTAAGCACAGAAAGAATTGCTCGAGCATAAAATACACTCTCCCAGTAGTTTTGCAGACCTGCAAAAGTATTGAGAGTTTGCAAAGCTTGCTTGAGCGCAAGAAGTGCCGCTCGAGCGGAGGGGCAAAAATCTGGGTAACAAAAGTTTGGAAACTAAGCAACCAATCTATTCCAAACTCAACCACAATAACCCAATAGCCAAATTTAAAGAAATACAAGGGAAGCAAGATATGATCAATAGTACAACACCATGAAACCCGAGTTTAGAATACAATAAGGGTCGGGTCAAAATTGGAATTGCTATACTTCGCTTCCAGTCTGGGTAGGACACCTACGCTTGGTATGACAAGCTCTAAGTAGGATCCATTGGCAGTTGGAAACAACTAGCAGATAAGTTTACTGAATAGTTCATAGCAAACAATAAAAAGGCAAAGGGATTAGACACACTCATGGCACTAAAGAAGACAGAGGATTAGGCCATTAAGTAGTATGCCTAACTTTACTAGAAAACTTTTCATGAGATAAAGGAGGACTACTTAGACAAGGTGGCAATCTCAACTTTCAGGCAAGGACTCCAACTAAAGGACAAGCTATGGCAGTCATTAACTAAGACCCCGCCTAAAATTGTCGTGGACTTGCAGATCAGGATCGATCGGTACAGTAACCTTGAAGAAGACTAGAAGTTCACAGGATAGGATAGAATACTGCTTTTTCATTCAAGTGATATCTTGATGAGATGGCAGCCGCTGGACATCTGAATGAATTCCTGGGAGAGTAGCAACGAAATGGGTAGAAAAATCAGCTAGAAGGGAATGATGTAACATCAGAGTATCCAAGGTGAATAATCCATGTCATCCATGGAGTAGCAGAGCATCCAAGGCGAATGATCCATGTCATCCATGGAGTCGCACACCCAGATAGAGTAGCACAGGTAAGGGGAGAGATGCAAACAACAGTGCATCTCAAGGAGGTTTACAAAGCAGAGTATTTCTTGGGAAGCAAAAAGCCAAGGATCGAGGCCAGCTCGTAAGGCCCAGCCATTTCCTTTTCTGAAGAAGACATGTAAGGACTGGTCTAACCCCACTCAGATACTTTGATTATTAAACTGAACATGGATGGATTCGGAGTAGAGAGAATACTGGTTGATGAAGGCAGCGTAGTTGAGATCATGTATTACAAATTATACCAGAGCCTGGGCCTTAAGGATCAAAATCTCAATAAGGTAGACTCGCTACTACTGGGCTTCAACTCTAACTCGGTCTGGTCAGTTGGAGAGGTCACGCTACTAGTCAGGGCAGGATCAGTGTGCCTGGAAGTATTGCTTTCTGATCGTGGATGTGTCCTCACCATATAATGCCATTATGGGCAGACCGTGGCTACACCAGCTTAAGGTAGTTCCCCCCACACGTCACCAAGCCTTGAGATTTTCTAATAAGGGTGAAATCGGTACAGTTTGGCTGATTTTTTTCTCCAATTTTTGGGTTGAACCGATTTAATCGGTTTTATAATCATGCGAACTGAATAGACCGAGGTACACATATAAATTGCACCAAACTGGCCTATGCGGTTTGGGGATTTGACAAATATGTATAATGATCTAGAAAAGATGACATATATATAATACAGTCAAGTGATTCACAAACATATATATATATATATATATATATATATATGAGTATACACCATGAAAAATCAAATAGAAAAGAGATATTGATCATGATTAAATTCTAATGTTGAAAGTTGAAACCAAATGGGGTTTTCAAAAGGGTTCCAAAAATTAGGGCTTTCAAAATCAAAATTAGGGTTCTCAAAATCAAAAGTTAGGACTTGAAATTTACCTTAGTTCTGTGTCAAAATCGTTACACCAAAGACAGAGTGAAAGAGGAGTGAACAAGTCTATGCAATATAGAGGGTTTTACAGCGTCCTTGAAATTTTTGTTAGCTCTGTTCCTTCGGAAGGACGAAGATTTGAGAATCAGAAGGAGAGACAAGTGGGTTTCAAGTCGAATGGCAGTACAGATTCAGAGAATTGGGTGAAGAAGCAAGAGGAAGGGATGAAGGAAGGTACTGCTGGTGGTTGTGCTTTTGATCAAAGGGTTTTTGATTTGGTAACAAATGGAGGTGCACATTTGGAAGCATAGAGCAAAAACATGGACGATGGAAGTGGGATTAAGAGAAACCTAAGGGATTGAATCAGTGAGTGAGAGAGAGAGAGAGAGAGAGAAGATGAATCAGTAGAGAGAGATGAGAGAGATTGCTTGTTTACCTAGGGAAGACAAAAAGGTGTTTTTAACTTTTCATTGTGGGAATAGTTCAAAAACTTTTCACTGTGGGAAGACCAAAAGTTGTGTCATGTTATATTGTGTGAGCTCTAGAATTAAAACATGTAGACAGGTAAGATGGGAGTTTATTTCGGTGCGGTTCGATATAAAATTAATCAAAACTTGGACCAAAACCAAAAATTAAAAAATCTAAAAATTCATATCGGTCGACCGAATTAGAGAGAAATAAACAGACCACAAACCGGTGGTTCAGTTCTGTGTGGTCGGTTGGTTTGGTTTTAGTGGTTGTTCTTTCACCCCTATTTCCTAATAAGGAGGGAAGCATTGAAACCATTCGAGGATACCAAATGTCTGCACGACGCTGTTTAATGCTCGCCTTGGGGCAAAAATAAGCTAAGCTGGCTCAGAGAAAAGTATGCTCAGTTGAACTTTCGGACTCAAAAGTTCTGGGGGACATTGGAAAGGATCCAGAGGAGCGCATGATAGAAGAACTCCATAAAATTCAAATATCACCAACGATCCAAAAATTTACTTCCTGCTCAGATCTTCTCTACCTGAATAGGATAAAAAAACCCCTTTTTAGGTTTTTAATGGATAATCTTGAGGTCTTCGCGTGGACACCCTATGAGATGCTAGTAGGGGACCTCAATATTATCAGTCAATGTCTCAATGTCGATCCTGCATGCAAACCAGTAATTCAAAAAAGTAAAAGGTCTCATGTAGATCACGTTGAAATAATAGTCGAGGAAGTCGAAAGACCCTTGGACGCAAAGGCCATAAAAAAAGTTCATTACCCCACTTGGCTGTTTGGCACCGTTACTTAAGAAAAAGAATGAAAAGTGGAGGGTATGAGTAGACTTCACAAGCCTTAAAAATGCCTGCCCTAAAGACTGCTTTCCCTTACCAAGGATAGACCAATTGGTGGATGACACCTCTGGACACGGAAGGATGAGTTTTCTATCCGCCTATAGGGGTCATCACCAAATAGTAATGAATGAGCCAGACCAAAAAAAAATTGCTTTTATAACTCCACAAAGGTTGTATTGGTATAGGGATCAAGCCTTTTGGGCTCAACAATGCTGGAGCCACTTATCAACAGCTAGTTACCACCATATTTTTTGACCAGATAGGAAAAACCATGGAAATTTATATTGATGATATGGTTGCCAAAAGCAGGCTGGAAACTGACCATTTAAAAGACCTAGAGACCACATTTAATATCCTCAAAACTTACAAATTGAAGTTAAATGTTGCCAGATGTGCTTTTGGTGTTGAGTTAGGAAAATTTTTGGGCTATTTGATGACAGGAAGGGGGATTGAAGCAGACCCTCAGCAAGTGAAAGCCATCCTCAATTTATAGCCCCCTCGCAAGTTCAAATAAGTGCAGAAGTTAACAGGAATGGTAGCGGCACTTAACCATTTCACAAGCCGCTCCTCAGACAAATGTAAACCCTTCTTTCAGTTCCTCAAGAAAGGAGAAGGAGTGGATTGGAATAAACAGTGTGATCAAACGCTAGAGAAATTAAAATAGTACCTCCTTTCACCTCCCCTGCTCTCAACCCCACAATAGGGTGAAAGGCTGTACCTATATTTAGCAGTGTCAGGGCACGCGGTAAGCTCAGTCCTGGTCAGAAATGTGGAAACCCAGCTGCCGGTTTACTACATCAGCAAAACTCTAAACGACACAGAGACAAGGTATTTGCCCTTAGAAAAATTAGCCCTGGCGTTAATGACTGCCGCCAGGAAGCTTGTACACTACTTCCAAGGTCACTCTATTACAGTGCTAACCCAGTATCCTTTGCAAAGCTTTTTCTCACAAAGTTGATTTTTCTAGGCACATCGTTAAGTGGGCCGTGGAGTTGGGGGAATTCGACGTCACTTTTCAACCCAAAACTGCCATCAAAGCCCAAGTCTTGGTTGACTTCGTTGCAGAATTCTTAACTGAACAACCTCAACAGAGTTCTAAAGTAGATGTGCCACTAGCCGCAAAACTAGGGGGGCAACAAGGTGCGATCCAGCAACCATAAAAACTGGAATTAACATTATCGCAGTAGTCCAGTACCACAAAAACTGGACAACAAGCTCAATCAGGACATTGTAATGATTCAACATGGATGCTGTATGTCGGCGATATGGACAATTGGAAACTCTTCGTGGATAGTGTATCGAACTTGAAAGGAGCAGGAGCTGGTGTGGCCTTGCTCTCATCTGAAGGTATTCTCTATGAAAAAGCAATCTGTCTAGGGTTCAAAGCTTCGAATGATGAAGCAGAATATGAGGCCCTGCTCGCAGGATTATGGGTTGCAAAACTCCTCAACATTGAAGACCTCACAGTACACTTTGATTCTCAGCTAATGGTTAACCAATTCATTGGAGAATATGTTGCTAGGGACGAAAGGATGCAAGCTTATTTAAACAAAATCCAGGACATGGTAAAATCCTTTCGGAAATTAAGGATTGTCCAGATAGGCAGGGACTAGAACTCCTATGCAGACTTTTTGGCCACCCTTGTTTCAATAGTGGAAAAAATAGAGGCCAAAACGATTGGATTTGAATTCTTACCTCAGTCCAGTATTTCACCAGAAGTAGAGCAAGACATACAACCAATCTTGTGCACTAGTCATAGCTCAAGCTAGATGGATCCAATCATCAAGTACATTAGATATGGAGTACTCCTAAAAGATAGGAAGAAACCAATAAAGCCAAGAAAAAAGTGCCCAGATTCTAGATCTCAGAAAAAGGAGTCCTGTACAGAAAATCCTTTACGAGGCGATACCTATTCTGCGTCCACCCAGGCTTTATTGATTATATCCTATATGAGCTACACGATGGAATCTGTGGAATACATACTAGGGGGCGGTCTCTAGCAGAATATGCGAGCATTTAGGGCTATTGGTGGCTGTTTATGCATAAGGATGGCCAAGCGTACGTCAAAAAATGCGACAAGTGCCAGCATTTTTCTTCTCTGATTCACCAGCCAGCAGCAGACCTTCACCCACTAACTAGCCCTTGGCCCTTCGCACAGTGGGACATAGATTTGATCGGCCTACTTCCAAAGGGCAGATGAGGTAAAAAAATTTTGTTGGTAGCAACAGATTATTTCACTAAATGGGTGGAGGCTGAGCCACTGATCACAATCAAAGACAAGGATATTAAGAACTTCGCTTGGCGTAACATCATAACTAGGTTTAGTATCCCACATGTATTCATTTCTTATAATGGCACGCAATTCGATTGTGCCCTTTTCAAAAACTACTACTCAGAACTAGGGATAAAAAACTTCTTCTCAACCCCTTGTTATCCTCAAAGTGATGGACAGGCAGAAACCTCCAACAAGACTGTGCTGGATAGAATAAAGAAGTGCTTAGAATGGCTGAAAGGAAAATGGGTTGATAAACTACCTAATGTTCTCTGGGCTTATCGTAAAACACCTAGAAGGGAAACATGCAAGACACCCTATGCCCTGGCCTTTGGAACTAAAGCCGTTATCCCGTTGGAAGTTGGATTGCCCATAATGTGATCCAAAATTTATGAAAAGTTACAGAATAAACAAGTGTTGGCATGTAGTCTGGATTTAATTGAAGAAAGGAGAGCAACAACCTTGGTCAGGTTGGCGAATTAACAAAAGCAGCTCTCAAAAGGGTATAACAAAAAGGTTCCCCTTAGGGAATTCCAACCAGGAGATTTGGTCCTGCGAAGAGTTCTGGGTAGTTAGAAGAATCCAATTGATGGACAGTTGGGACCTAGCTAGAAGGGCCCATACAAGGTCGTTTCAGTAGGTGGAAATGGAGTTTATCATTGGGAGGATATGGATGGCAAGGCAGTACCTCATCCTTGGAACACTGTAAACCTTAGGATTTATTTTCAATAAGTACTTGTTTTAGAAACAGCTTGTAAATAAACAATTTCTATGAGATTTTTTTGTTGGTTCTTTGCTTAAGTATAATTTGCAACAATTGCTTGAGCACAAGAACATGTGGCAATCTAGCACATGATACAATCCTGTCCTGGATCGCATCAATGTTCTTGTATGAACACAAATCGTTCAAGACACTTTTGGATGGTCATTCTCCAAGCAACACGTCATTCAGGAGTGTAGGAAGGATTCTGGGTCAGAAAAGTAGAACAATCCTACTTAGGATTGAGGCCCTTGGGACTAATAAAAAAAATCTAGCCCAGGAAAAGGTGGCTTCCCTCATCAAGAATGTAGCATGGTTTCTGAACCAGAAAGGTAGGCAAATCCTATTAACAATTATGATTCCTTAAACTAGAAGGGAATTTTTACAAAAAATTTTCCTACATCCAAGAAAGCAATCCCTCTTGTATATGTGGGTAGTTGAAAATGTTAGTCAAAATTTTAGTCAGAATGTTTGCCAAAATTTTACTTGGTCAAGTGTTTCCAAAATTTTCACAACATTACAATTCTCTTTCAAATTTAGCACTCTACCAATTTTCTGTAGCTTGGTTGCCTTTATTGTCAAAACTATCTAAGCTAGGGGGCAAATAGGGTGCCTTATACATCCATCTCAGCCCAGAAATATTTTTTCATCAGCCTAAAAATATTGTTTCAGAAAAGTACTTCACACTTAGATAAAAATCAAACACAAAAACCTTCTGTTTGCAAAGAGTTGCAATTACATCAAAAAAAAAAAAAATGGCCCATACAAGAGTTTCCAGGCCACAGTCCACAGTAAAAAAAAAAAAAAAAACTACAGAAAACAAAAGGAAGAGACAAGTTTTTTTAATCCTTTGTCACAACATGGGTAGCACCAACTTCAGCAGATCTAGAAGAAACAGTTCCAACATCCCCACATTCAGTAGGGGTAGGAGTTTTTGTGCAGGAAGAGTAGATAAAGCCTTAGAAGAAGTCTTTTCTTGAGGCTCAGGGAGAGAAAGTTCAACCTCATTAGTAGGAGCGCTCACATTTTGGGCATTGCATCCAGAACAGTCTCCACTTCCTCCTCAGGATCTTCTCTAAAGCCCTCATCTTCAACTTCCTCCACTGGTGGTGAATCTTTCTTCTAGGGCAGAATTGGGTCAGAATATTGGAAAGAATCATGAGTAATCACAGCCTTAGCCAAAGCAGCCTTCCAGTCGATAATAAACAAATCATCTTGAAGCTTATAGATTTGTTGCAGCTATTTCTCGTTGATATCCTTGCGGTATGTATCTGGCTTCTCATTCTCTTCATTTTTCAGCATTTCATTCGCATCGAGAGTAGATGCCAAACTCTCTTGGGACTCTTCCAATTGAATCTTGGCCAGTTGGACCGCATTTTTAGCAAGATCTTTTTTAGTGGTGAGTTTTAAATTCTGGTTAGACATCGACTTCAGTCTCCTTTCCATATCAACAGCTTGCTTTAAAGCACTAGAGGTCTTGACAGATTGAATGTAGGTGTCAGCTTTGTAAGAATCCATCTTGGCCAAACTTTCATGACAAATTTGGATGGCCCATAGAAGAGAAAAATTATCAAACTCAATCACAATGTAAGGAATAGAGAAAGCCTGGGCAAAAAAAAAACTTACCTTCACATCGCTGACTATGCTAGTACGGATTAGAGAAGTATCATCCAAAGGTTAGAGGGAGGCCATATCCTTGGGCAGGGTAAACCCTTTGCTGAGCTAAAAGCCCAGTTTAGGAACCTCCATTAAGCTGTCATTCTTGGACACATAGTGACTATTGGGGAGCAGCATTTGAGGCATAAATTAATCTTCAGGAACCTCATAGGACATAGTCTTACAACCCTTGTGTCTTGGGGCATTTCGTAGCAGGATCTTTAGCATTAGCAATAGCAGTTGTAGGAGGGTAAATCGTTTTGACTTCATAGACTCAGGAGTCATGGACTCACCAGCACTGGCGATAGGAGCAACGGCAGTGGAAAACGCGACTCCTACTTCCTGTTTCACCTTTAAGAGTTCAACACCTTTTTACAATTTTATTTTTTTCTTGACGGAGGGAAGATTAATGGTGGTTTTTTGCAGTCCTTGAAGAACGCCGCGCAAGGGTAATATCCAAATTTGGGAAAAGACTTCTCCTCTTTAGGAAGGTTCCAGATTTCCTCCAATTCCTCTTGACAAATGTAGTATTCACGGAGGTGCTTAACCACGTTAGTGTTGGATTTGGCAGAAAGAGAATGAATAGTTAAAAAACTAGTCAGCCATACAAATTCAAAGGAAAAATAAGGAATATAGAACATAAAGGAGTTGTTCTTGCGAAGGTTCTGGGTACAGTCTAGTTATAAGAAGAGCTCTTAAATTCCCAGTTCCCGGAAATTGTCATAATATCCTTCTCTAGGTCCTTGTTGGTTTTGGAAAGAAGGGTGATAAGTCTTTTTGAGGCACTTTTTGGCCTCAAATAATACTTAAGGTCCTCAGTTGGGGCCTTGGCATTGTAGGCTGTAAGAATGTAAACAGATAGAATCTCCATCTAACCAAGTTAGGTATCCTGGGCACGGTTCAACTCAAAAACCCCATTCATAACTTTGTAAATGTTGGCAGAAAGTTGAATAGGGGCAAGGGACCAAGAGCACATGCACTCCCTTAAAAGTGAGTTTAGGGGAAACCTTACTCCTTGCTCAGTAATGGCCACAAGGGGCATGAAAGTGTAGTTTGGGCCACCCTCAAGGTTGTTGGCATCCTTTCGCAAGCGAACATGGACATCTTTTGGAATGCCAAATCGCTTGCGAAAAGCGGCCAAGGAAAAAAGGGAATTCTAGAAGGACGCGATACTTGCCTATAAGACAAGAAAATGAATGAAAATCAAGAAATGAGAGAGAAAGAGGGGGACTTACAGACAAGAAAAAGGGAGATCTAGATGGAGGATCATCGGACTGGAAGTGCTATGGCAGAGATCTTTTCTCTAGAAGGAACTAGCAAGTATTGAAGGAGGAAGGACTATAATGGGAAATTTATAGTGCCAGAAATAATTCTGAATGGACGTGCTCGTCATTTCATATGATAAACGCGACAGTTTGGAACTTATGGCATGAGGCCACATGTCCTGGGGCGGAGGCAGTGCGACAAGCGAAATGACATCACACCGTTTGAAAGTTGGAACGATAAAAATGAAGCCCTAGGATCACGGGCAAAAAACCCTCGCAGTGGTAATTAAAACTCTGACTTTTTTTTCAGCCCAAAAAGAAAAAGAAGCCAGAGTTGGGAGGGCAATTGTAGGAGGTAAAAAATGAGTCAACATAAGGTAGGACTGAAATTCCTGTGCTGACAACGAGAAGGCATCCCCACCAGAGTCAGTCCAGGATAGTTTGAGTCTGGATTGACAACCCAGGTCCAAATTATGCCAAGGGAGTTTTAGGATAGAAAAGAGGCTGTAGAAGGAAGCGTGCCCATGAAGGACATAAACCCAGTCAACCTACATTCCTATATTTTAGGCTCAACCAACTCCTAGAAATCCGTACTTAGTAGAGCACCATCCCTAAGGAAAATGAGCTAATGTGAGAAGTGGAGGGAAGCCTAATAGCCCACAATAGCTAGTGGAAGCAAACTATAAAAGGGGAAGCAATCAGCATAATTGAGGTATGCAAACACTTTTACCTGAACCTCACTAGTATAATCCTATACCTTTGTCTGATTCTGTCACTGACTTAGGCATCAGAGGGTCCCTAGGATGTTCCAGCCATCCCCTTACCTTTGTTTGAGTGTCTTTCAGGTCAAGAACCAAGTTATCTCCGTCGTGTCACTGCTGTAGCCTAAGTGGTTTGATTTTTACCCACTACAGTTACAATGCTAATATGAGTTATACAAGAAAATTAGTTTTCTTTTACTTTCCACCACTTTAAAGCTAAACAAATTCATAATTTTTTTTTTCTCTTTCTCTCATTTTCTACCTATTTTATCCTATATATATTTCTAGAAAAACCTTCCCACATAAAACCCCAAAACAACACGAAAACAACCAGTATGGGTAGTTTTGTCTCTTATAATTTCATTTCAACCATTAAATGAGTCACCTAGAATAAGTACCCCGATGGTTAAATTAGATTGTGTATATGAGGAAGTGGGTATGATATTTTAGTGACAAAGTTCAGTTGATTGATAGTGCATACCTTTCTTTTTCAACTCACCTTCCTTATATAGCCATTTGGTGTAGATATTAATTACGTGACTTGACATTTTTGTCATCATTACTTGAGTATCAGAGCCTAGTTTACTACTACACCTTCGGAAAGGGACAATCTGGGCCTACTTACTTCTCGGCACAAGTGCGAGCCAATTCTATCGGTATTTCTTATTTGGCATGCCGCTTGGTTGGTGAACGTACTATTCGGCGTTCAGTTCTTGGTGACCCATTGGGCTTGATTGGGTTTGGGCTTATAATGGATGGACCTAGATGCATTAATCTTCTCGGCTCATACAACTTTTTACCCCCTCAATTTGTAAAAGAATAATCACATGGATCCGAAATACTATCTAATTGTTAATTAATAAGTGATGTTTCATTTTTTATTTTATTTTACTGGTCATGTAAAAAATTTCTCCTCAATTTGTCCATAATATAGGTAAACTAATAGGGCTATTGGACAAACCATCACAAGTAGCCAGTGATCTACACGACCATTGCTATGCTAAGGAAAAACAACAATATTATAAATTTAGAAGTTCTATTTAGAAATTTACTGAGAAATAGTAATCTGTGATTTGAATTTAATTTATGTATGGACCTCACAAAACAACATTTAAATCTTAACCATTAATGCATATTACGGGATTCATGGTATGTGTGGGAGCCGAGTAAACTTGACTCCTAATTGGCAAATAAGGCACACCCAGCCCCATATTTGATGGGCAATATTTAACCAAAAGCCTACTAGGCTTTAACAAGACATTGACGAGTAAATGTAGATAGGTGGAAGAGTGTGCTGAGCTAAGAGTACGTAGGCCATGTGTCTAAGCCGAGTAGGTCGGGTAAGTTGGCATGATCTTATTAGGTGGACCCAAGCTGTCCTTTTTCTAAAAAGTATAGTAAGGAGATAGGTTCTGGCAGGGTGATGATGAAGAGCTAAGCTATAGGAGAAAATATTAAGCTGGGTGACTCTAAGAAAGAGGAAAAAGGCAGAAGAAATAGGTATGTTAAAAAAACTTGCACTCTAAGAATCTAAATACTCTTCTTTTGAAAGAAACTAACTTTCTCATTGGATTACTAATTTTGATACCACCGTCTAGAGTTCTTCTTCTGTTTTAGGTAGCATCTCAAGGATCTTCCAAGGGCTTGTTTGGATTGAAGGGGTATTCCAAAACCACTCCCCACAATTGGCACCATCTGTGGGAATACTCAAACTCATCCATGGCAAACCCAGCTCAAGATCCTCCAATCATTGGAAACGATAATGTCGTGCCCGGAATGATCTTCGGTCTTGAAGAAACTTCTGCATGGAGATCCTTAAATTTTGATGCCATAACCCCTTCTTTACCTTCGATGTTAGTAGAGGATGCCATGCAAACTTTGATAAACCAAGCAAAGCGAAATGAGCAATGCCTGGAGGATATGGCAGCTGACAATGAGCGCTTATGCAAAGAGCTGGCAAAATCCCAACAAATGGCACCACGTAATAAACAAGGTCGATAACCAAGGAGGAAAGTGAAACAACAACGCTAACCCCAAAGGCGTGATGATAGTAGCAGTACATTACACTCCTCTTGGGAGGAGCCTAGAAAATGAAACCGAGTTGATGAGTCTAGTTCATCAGATGGAGGAAGTTCTTCGCAAGCATAACGCATGCGGAAAAGTAAAGACGATTCTGACTCAGAGGACAAGCATGATCCCATCATATGACGTATAGCAAAGGTTGTCTTGCCTAAGAAGTTTAAGGCACCATCATTTACCCTTTATGACAGCAAATTGGACCTTACTAATCATGTTCGTAATTACAAGCAGGCTATGACTTTGTATGCAGATAATGAGGCTTTTATGTACCAAATTTTCCTAGCAACCTGTGAGCTCTGGCTGTTAGGTGGTATTATAAGCTTGAACCATCTTCCATTAAAAGTTTCCATAAGCTCCAAAAGTTTTTTTGGGCCAGATTCATTGCCCATGAGGTACAACCCAAACAGGCTGATTCTTTATGGTCAATAAAAATTAGAGCAAATGAGACCTTACACAAGTACTCAGCGCAATATTGGGAATGTTTTAACTTGGTAGATGATAATTGTAACGATTTAATGGCAATCACGACCTTTAAAATGGGATTGAAGTCAGATAACCCATTACGAAGCACTCTGACTCGCAAACCCCCAAAGACGGTATGGACTTTAATGAAGAAAGTGGAAGAATATTGTAAGGTGGAAGACGATGCATTTTGAGTTCAAGTCGGGCTTCAAGTTACTGAGTCGGGAACTCCAGTTTCAGCATGACCGTTGTTTGCCATTCTTCCGAATAGAATAACATCCCCGAGAAGGAGCTCTGAGCCACGGGGAAGGCCTAGAAGAGATAATCACCGAGATTCACACCAATGCCGCGATCAGTATCAATTGTACAACAAACATCCACTGAGTTCAGATAAGAAATATATGGAGTTTTTCGAGCTGATTGGCCAGATCTTGTAGAAACACCAGACATTCTTTAAAGGCCGACTAGGATGTCTAGACCACTAGACATGAGGATAAGGGACCAAAGATGTGATTGTCATAAAGATCATGGCCATACAACTGACAAGTGCTACGCATTAAGGGATCACCTGAAAGAATTGGTTTGGAAAGGTCACCTAAATGACTACCTCCCAAAGAAGGCTGCCTTGACCAATATGTTAACCATACGGCCCGAGTCTCCTCCACTCGGCTTAATCCATATGATTGATAGCCTCTTATCTCTAAATAAGGTGAGTACAGTTCAAATGCAGTTAACATCAGAATCATCTCAGCCCAGCTTACAATCCACCAGGCAACCGAAGCAACAACAGATAACGCTAGCCAATAAAATCAGTTTTTCTGATTCCGATCTAGATCGTTTGACTCTACCCTATAACGATGCTTTAGTTATGGAGCTACAGGTGAATAAGTTCATTGTTGAACGTATCCTGGTCAATCGAGACAATACTTTTGAAATTATATACTACAATACGTTTCTTAAGTTCGTCTTCAACGATGAAGATCTCACACCAGTCGAATACCCTCTTTTTGGCTTTAATGCCAACCCATAATACCCCCTGGAAAAGATCGTGCTACCGGTGCGAGCTGGCACTCGGACACTAGATGTAGAGTTTCTAGTAGTAAAGCTTTCCTTCTCCTACAACTTGATTATGGGCCAAACATGGCTCCATGTAATGAAAGCCGTCCTAAGCACTTACCATAAGCTTCTTTGCTTTCAGACTCAATATGGCATTGAACAAATTTGAGGATTACAAACATTGACGAAGAATTGTTATATGAAAGCCTTGAAAAAGAGAACAAAAGAGCTCGAGGTCAATTCGATCGAGATTCAGGATCAAGAAGCTCGTGACAACGTGGGAAAAGTTCTAGACGAAAAGGCGACGAAACATTTGGATCAAGTCGTTATACCCAATGACCTTGAGAAGTTTTTTATGATTGGCACTAGCCTCAATGCAGCCGAACGACAGGAACTAGTGATCTTTTTACGTAGCAGCGTCGATGCATTTGCGTGGATGATATGCCTTGGGTAGATTTGGAAGTGGCTATTCACCGCTTCAACATTGATCCCAAGGCCAAGCCAGTTGTGTAGAAAAGCCGTCGCTCGGCCGCCGAGCATACCTCCACCGTAATTGAAGAGGTAGATAGATTATTAGAGACTGGGCCAATTTGAGAAGTCGTTCACCCCATTTGGTTGTCCAATACTATTGTGGTGAAGAAGAAAACAAGAACATGGCATGTATGCATCGATTTCACGGATTTAAATAAGGCTTGCCGCAAGGACTGCTTCTCCTTGCCCCAAATCGATCAATTGGTGGACACTATAACTCATCATCAATGCATGAGTTTCTTGGATGCATATTGAGGATATCATCAAATCGCTATAGATCCTGCCAATTAGGACAAGATGGCATTTCTCACTCCAAGGGGAACCTATTGCTACAAGGTCATGCCTGTTAGGCTTAAAAATGCTGGGATAACTTATTAGAGATTGGTCACGACCATGTTCAAAGATCAAATTGACAAGACCATGGAGGTCTACATCGATGACATAGTGGTGAAGTCAAAGGAAAAACATACACACTTAGCCAATCTTGCCGCAACTTTTGATGTACTTCAAAAATACAAAATGAGGCTTAAAGCTTCAAAGCGCGCATTTGGCATGGGGTCGGGCAAATTCCTTGGCTACATTGACAACCATCGCGGGATAAAAGCTAATCCCAAACAGATCAAGGCTATTATGAACTCAGCTTTTCTAAATTCGTCAAAGAGGTTGAGAAGTTAATGGGTATGGCTACAGTGGTCAATAGATTCATCAGTCGATCTTCTGACCAATGTAGGCTATTCTTTTAGACACTTTGGCAAGGAAAATCATTTAAATGGACTTTAGAATGTCAGCTGGCCTTAGAAGGACTTAAAACATACCTCAACTCTGTCCATCTTCTATCTACTCCCGTGCCAAGAGACATTCTTATCCTATATTTGGTGGTATTCAGCCACGCTATAAGTGTCGTTCTTCTTTGTCATGAACTCGGTAGGAAAAAACTCATTTTTTTTTATTTATCCATGGTCAATGAGAAGACCCAATATTTACCCTTAGAGAAATTGATTCCAGCCCTTGTGGTGGCCGTTAGGAAGCTAATGCACTATTTTCAAGCCTATACCATTAAGTGTCTTCCATTCCAGCAAGTGTAAATAAGTGTGTTTGGTTTGTTTTTGCTTTGTCTTTCTTTCACTGAGTCGTTTTTGATTTCCAGTCAGTTGAAGGCTCGGTGTCCAATTCAGAATTCGCTAAGATTCAATCATTCTCAGATTCAAATTCGAAGAAAATGTTTTCAAGCTCAAAATGTAAAAGCCATTCACACAATGATTTGCAAAGGAAAAATCAAAACTTCTTTTATTCAACTTCAGGGTGAAGCCTCGATCAACATTACAAAAAGAAAAGAAAAGAAAATTTTGAAACAAAAATAGGAATTCTGAAGCATTAGTGCTCATTCTTAAGCAAAAACAGAACAGAGGGGAAAAATAATAAAAAAAAAGAAAAAAAGAAAAATAAATTGAAAAAAAAAGAGAGGGCCATTTTCTCAATTTTTTGGTAGCAGCTCGTCTGCGAAGGTTACAAACCAACTTCATTTGTAGACACCTTCGTTAGTCGACTCTACCATCGGTTACCTCACTTCATCATTACTCGCGGGAAGCCCTTAAAGACTCTGCATCGGCATTGGCAGAGCTTCCGAAAAAAATTACTCCCTGCTAGCCATCAAAGGTGGAGTACGAAGGACCTTCAAATCAGGATGCAGAAGTCGCTGTAACACGTCCTCGAGGGACCCCGCTATAGTTCGGACTCGATTTGTGTCAAGGTTCTTAATCTGAACCAAAGAGTCCAAATCCGGCAAATCGTTTTCAGAAAACAGATTTTTAGAAAAGAAGTGCCAAACATGGACTGCTTTGCCAGATACAGAGTCGCCACCTAAATGTTTTTTTTTAAGGGGGAATTTAGGAAACCCTGACTCGGTGCCAAAGGCCACGTGTCCGTCATCACCAAAGTTGCCTCGGCTCGGGAACTTGGGTACGATTGGGGAAGGTCAGCTATGAGCACCCCCTCTCACCCGATCCGAAGATCGGCCTCTACTAACCGTGGTATCCGTTTTTGAAAACGTTATGTGTTCTTATCCCGATTATTAACCTAGAATTACTATGTTATGCGCACAACACAAAAGTATAGACTAGATCGCCTAATTTGGAAATAAGCATTGCATATCCGTTTGTTTTGAAAAATGTTTTGGAATTTGCTACTCGCAAGTAGGCTAAAACACGGATTTCAGTGAGCTATTCCAACTCAGACAATCCAACCTTCACCCATAGGCATTCAAGCAGTAATATCATGTAAACATATAGCCGCATGGCAAGCATACTGTCATGTTAACATTCACACTCATGCGAGATGCTAAAGCATAAATACTTACATCGTACTCCGTGCCAAAACAAAGAACTCGTTAGCAATCAATGCATGATCCAAGTCCATGTTTAAATGCCTAATGCAACGCATACGGAATGTCATTAGAGTAGGCTCGGCTAGTCTATGAATGACATGTGAAAATGCACAGGTAGCATGTATTCAAGTTAGATTTGAAATACTAATGCTGTTAGCATGATGCGCCGCGCCCGGTGCATGCAATACTGATGAATGATGCACGTATGCATAGCATAAGGTATGCTAAATTAAACATGACCTATTACTAACCATCAAAACAGGTAAGTAAAAGGGAGAAAGAAGTGAGGGTTGGAAGACATGCACACACTCACCCACACTTATTACAAATTCGCCCTCGCTCGGAGGGACCGAAAGAATAATACAAATTAACTAACTCGCAAGCTATTTAATTATTACAAATCACCTAATTAATTAACAAATTAACTAAGCTAAGAAAAGCAATAAAAAAGGGGCCTCGGGAAGAGGGTCCAATGCACGCATGCTCGGGTCTTGCTCGGAAGTCCAGTGCCATGCACAAGCTGCCTCTGTTTTCCCTGCTCTACTTCTCTGAAGACTACCAAAGTCTTAGGATGTGCTCACTGGATGTTGGGGAATGCCACCGGCTGGGGGGAATCATCATCGGCTGTGATCTGGTGGTCATCGGCTAAATATGAATCCATCGGCCACAGATGGATTGCCGGTCGACACTCTGTGCAGTCGATCGGCAAAAAGTTCCTGCAGAATCTGCTTGACAACAGCAGAGGACAGAGCTTTGCATGGCAATGCAATTCAAGCAATGTATGCACCAACCATATCCCTTATCATGTTTATGACTCAAAGGGACATGGTCCTTGGTTCTCGGACCATCAATCGCGCATTTCAATGCGTGATGGCCCAAGAGACCAAGTTATGCATGTTGATTTCCAATGCAATGCAAACCAACAAACAAAGGCCCAACTCCCATCACTAAATCAAGGAACAAGGCATGCATGCTAGATGGAGTGCAACCTAGGCATGTGAACTAGCATGCAACATGGGCATACAATGCATTTATGCAAGTATGCAAGCAAACATGCAACGTAAGCATGCAAACAAGCAAAGGATGGACTTAAGCTCGTTTGGGCAGCCCTTAAGGAAGCCCAAAACAGTGGCCATCAACCAAGGAAATGAGGCCAAATGCACATGCAAGCATACATGACAACATGGACCAACATTCAAGCACATAAAGGCAACTTTTAAGTGCACTTTAAAAGAGGCATAGCATGGACAATTAACATGCAAATGAAGCTCTGAAAATCATGCTATAGGAGGTGCCAAACCAACCAAACAAAGCAAGCATAACATGCCACAATGGCCCAAGTGCTTAAGATAAGCCAAGGAGGCTTAAACCAAGGTCAAGTCCACCAAACCTCACAAGGCTAAGGGGACTTAAAACAAGTCAAATGCAGACTTAAACAAAGCCAAGGGTGCACTTAGATGGCATCTAAGTGGTCTAAAAGTGCAAGCATACTCCGAGGCCTAAACAAGGGGCATAAGGTAACAACCTTTAAACACATTGAAGGAGGATTAAATGCAAGCATATAAGCATGTCATAAGGACTGAGATAACATGTTAAGCGGTTCCAAACCATTGAAATGATACAAACAAGGCATGCTACACACTTATATACTTAAGGCCAACAAGCCCAAAATGCAAAGGGGGCATGCAATGCAAGCTATGTTCGACCAAAATAGCCAAGGACAGACCTTAACCATGGCAAAATAAACATGAAAGCTTCACAAAGCTAGGCCTAAAGCATGCTTGAACAAGGGTTAAAACCTAGATGCATGTTAAGGCAACAAAATGGCATTACAAGGCATGTATGCTAAGCAAGCATGGTGTACCAAAACCAACTTAAAACAATGCTATATCATGGCATAATAAGCATAAAAAACAGCCAAGGCATGGTCAACATGAGCCTAAGTTAGGTGCTCCCTCAAGAGGCAAAAAATGATCCTTTTCAAGGACAACAAGGAGAGGGGGTGGCCCTCTCCTTCTTAGGACCTCAAGGCACCATCCTCACCTCTGAAATCCCTCAAGATTTCAGTGGTGAGGAGGCCCAAACACCAAGGTCTCGGAGCTCACCCGAAATGGCACAAAACAAGGGCAAACAAGGCTTAAGAGGGGTCAAACAACCCTAAAACTTAAAACACTCTTAACAAACTATTTAGAGACCTTAAAAACAGAACTTTTACGTATTATATGCAAAGCCAAAAAATAGTTGCAAGATAGGTCAAAGTAGTGTGCAAAAATTTGGGGGGGGGGGTAAAAGGGAATGATTACCCTTGTAGACCTTCTTCAACAATGGAGCTCTAGCAGCTTCTTGAGGTTGAAATCAACTTCAAAACTCTAAAAACAACCCTCAAGGGCCTCACCTCAATGGCCAAGGGGAGGTGTAATGGTAGGTGTTTGTGTGCAATACTATGAACAAACACACACTAGACACACATAAAAGAGAGATATCGAGATAGGATATATATATAAACCCTAACCCTAATCCAGAGCTCTCTCTAAATTTTTGTAACCCTAGAAGAGGGAGGAGAGCCCTCCTCTTATAGAAGCTCCCTCTTGCAAAGCTTACAAAACAAGCTTGCTAAGAGGGAAATCCCTCCATACACGTGTATGGAGGGGAGCAAAGGTGGGTGCCAGCTATCACAGCTGGCACAAAATATCTACTAAAAGTAGATGAACAGTGATCGGCCATTCAAAAATTGCCATTTTGACAAAATAAATGGCCGATCGGCAACAAAGAATGCTGACCGGCAATATATATTGCCGATGGCATAAAATCACTGGCCGGTGGCCTCGAGCCATGGCCGGTGATGTGTGGGGATGCCTCACAAGGCATTCCCTGCTCCTTCAAGGCAAAACACAAGTGTTTGGTGCAAAACCAGACACAAAATAGTCGAGTCGAGAGATCCTGAGGCAAGGCGCGCAACCGAGACCTCCGGGAACTCAAGACGAACACAATCATGGATGATCACCGAGTGTTCGAGCGGTGACGTCCAAGTCTTGAGGACGGTCAAAAATGGGGTGTCTACAGTCGCCTTCCATTTCAACTCTTTGTTTTGCTTCTTCAGTGTGCTAATCTTAGCTTGAGCATCTTTGTACATACTCTGGAGTAGAGAGAGTTAGACATTTAATCGATGGACCTCATTTGTCCTGTTTTGCAGCCGATTGGAGACCACGGTCACTGTCTCTACACAGGACTTCAAAGTGAAGTGGTTGGCATCAATATTAGACTACACTACTAGTATTTGCTTGACTGACAGTGCAAGATAATTGAGAATAGGGATAGAGGCACTCTGCTGAGGCTTAGAGGAGCTGGCCTTAGCATTGTTAATCGGGGGAGTGTTAAGGTTTGGAAAGAGAGTGAGGGGGCGGCGAGAAGAAGCCATGTCAGGGGAAGTATAACGCTGAAGGGAGATATTGCAGAGTAATGGCAGGGGTGGTTTGTAGCTCTCTGCTTTGCCCCTCGCAAGCTGTGTTTAAGAAGAAGAACAAAGGGAAAAAAGAGGCCAAAGAAGAGCGAATTGCCGAGGCAATCTTTGACAAACGGGAGTCATCCAGCTACTGTCAGTTAAGCGCGTTGTGATTGTTGAAATCACGCGCTTGCAAAGGGGGCCTCGAAGAAGACGAACGGGGCAGAGAGAGAGGGGTCTGTATATGTGTATATATGTATTTGTATATATTTTATATGTATATGTATATGTATAATGTATTTGTATATATTTTGTCTGTGTATCCATATCCATATATCCGTATCTGTATACCTGTGTCCATATACGTGTATGTATATATTATGTCCATATATATAGCTCGTATATGTGTATGTATATGTATATATGTATGTATCTGTATATGTACATATTTTGTATTTTTTTTTGTATCTGTATATGTATATATGGTATATATAGGAAATTAAAAGGAGGAAAATTTCAGAAAAGCAAAAGAAAAAAAAAATCTTGAGGAAAAAACAAAAGAAATAAAAAATTCGTGTTCATCTATTTTGTATCCATCATGTTGTTGTTGTGTATCCATCACAAGGCATATTATTTGTCTTACATTGCATGTTCGTGTTTTTGCATTCACCATCACATTTGCATTGTCTATTATATTTGTCATGCATTGTTACAATCCATTCACATCACTTCAAACTTTTTGATTACAACTTTTCTCTTTTACCTGGTTGAATCCATCGCCTTATTTCATATCGAGGTATGGTCTAGGTCTCATATATTAGTTAAGACCCCTTTCTCCTTTACCCGGTTGAAACCATCACCCTATTTCGTATCGAGGTACGGTCTAGGTCTCATATATTGGCTAAGACCCATTTCTCCTTTACTCGGTTGAAACCAAAAATGGTTTCATGAATTGTGTAAATCCAGCTTTCAAATTGTATTTCAATTGCATGTTATTTGCATTTCGCCCCTGACCTACGCTGATTTGATTCCTTGCAAAGGGATACATAGGCAACCTTCAAGTTCAACCAACCTACATTGCATCTTGTTTTTTCCCCCAAGTCTTACCGCCATGTCAAATGAGTCGTCTTTGGGCTCTGACATTCACTCACGTCAAGAAAATGACTTCGAGTTCTGTCAAAGAGAGGCAACTGTAGACACCCCATTTTGACTGACAGTAAAACTTGGGAACTTTCTTTTGATTACCTGATGATGAAAACCAGAACGTGTTTCTCACATAATTCTAGTAAGAAAGATGGAATTTGTGCTTCATTTCCAAACCTAAGCTTGTTTTGGCCAAGTGTTCAAATTCCGTTCAAAACTCTCTTTCGAAACTTTCTTTCTGCGCTATGTTATGAATATTTTTGTAGTGTTCTGAGGCTCACTTTTAAACTTCAAAATGAAACATTTTCTTTTAGGAAATTGAGCAAAGAACAATGTGGAAATAGGAGGAAAGGACAAGAATTAAGAAAATGACTTCGAGTTTTGTCAAAGAGAGGCAACTGTAGACACCCCATTTTGACTGACAGTAAAACTTGGGCACTTGCTTTTGATTACCTGATGATGAAAACCAGAATGTGTTTATCACATAATTCTAGTAAGAAAGATGGAATTTGTGCTTCATTTCCAAACCTAAGCTTGTTTTGGCCAAGTGTTCAAATTCCGTTCAAAACTCTCTTTCGAAACTTTCTTTCCGCGCTATGTTCTGAATATTTTTGTAGTGTTCTAAGGCTCACTTTTAAACTTCAAAATGAAACATTTTCTTAGGAAATTGAACAAAGAACAATGTGGAAATAGGAGGAGAGGACAAGAATTCTGTCAAAAAGTCTTGTTTTATGCAAAGAGTCAACTCTAGCCATTGTTGTGGCCGGCTAACCAAATCGTCTTTTGGCCAGGCAAGCCAAGGTTTTGGCCGGCCACCCAAGATATTGGTCGGCTGACTAATTTGCAAAGGGGCAGGATAGTTTTACCAAAATTCTTGATGAAAGCTTGTGGGTCATGCCCATTTCAGATCTTTTATGTTAGATTCATGCTCGAGGTGTATCTAGGCAACCCCTCTATGATCCTTCTTTGGTCTCAATTGTCAAAAGAAAGGTTGCCATCTTCCTTGAAGGTGGCACCATTTTCAATCCTCCTTGTCACCCCATTATCCTTGTCTCCCACTTTTTCCTTGACTTAGCAACGTTCCCTGATTGCTTATAGAGATGGAGAGGTTCAGAATGGATAATAGAATGTAAGGAAGATAATTGAATTAAGAGAGAAAAGTGAGAGTTAGAGAGAAAAAATATACTATCTTTCAACATATCAAACCAAGCTGATAAATTCTGTGAGTGTGATATTCTTGAGCCTTAATCCAAAAGAGAGTGAGTGTTGTTCAAAAGAGAAAAAAACAAAGAGTTAAATAACTCCCGTCACACACTATTAAACAACCCAAAAACACCATTCCAACAATAGCCTCAAAACACCATTCCAACTAGAATTTCAAAATTTCAGATTGATAATTGAGAACACACTTCCTAAACTTGAGGGTGATCAAAAGGAAGTTTGGAAATCAAATCCTTTCATAGGAAGGTAAATTTTGCACACTTTTCATTTTTTTGTATTTCTTACATTTTCTTTCTTCCATTGCTTTTCTTACTTCAATTTCATATTATAAACTTGTTGTAAGCTAACTAGAAATGGTTAGTTGAGCTACTTTTATATTTTTCGTTTGTTTTTCTGGTTTCTAGAACAAAACAGAGTTTTAGCCTAGCCTTAAATTGGCCGTTCGACCACCTTTTTGGTTGGCTAGCCAGTATTCTCCAAGACATAACCTAGTAGCCTCTTGCGATGAGTAAAACAGTTTCCAACGGTCTCCGAGGCCCCTTGCAGCTTCTGTTTTAATTGTTTTAGTTTAATTAGAGAGTGATTGTGAGGATTTAATTTTTGTTGTAATATTTTTCCTATCCCCCTTATTTGGATTGGTAATATTTCAAAACGATGTAATAATTCCCTATCCCTGCTTCTTTCTATCCCGTTCTTTCATTTGCTTTGCATATTCTATAAATATGTAATATATCATGCTTTTCATCATATCCATGCCTTGCATCCATGTTTTATGCCTTAAGATTCGGCTAAATTTGTTGTGTGCTACCTTATGTTTTGAGATGATTCACATGTCATATATTAGAAGCTGGATCTGTAATTGCATTTCATGAGTTAATTGCATTAGGAGCTTGTATATAGGATCATGCATGTTTACTAATTTTGTTTTTGTGCCTATTTGCGGGGTGCCAGTAAATATATAATTTTTTGTGTTTTAGTATCCTGCCTGTGTGTGATTTTCTTACTATGTTTAGCATTGTTCCATGTGGCTATGTGCTTATTTGATATAACTCTATGCATGCCAGTGAGTGAAGGTTGTGTTATTTAATTTGGAATAAAATTGATTTTCATGATTGCATTATTCAAAACATTTTCAAGATATTGAAATCAAGCTGTTCCAAAATGGACGACACGGTCTATATTTGTTTGCTTTGCATAGTAAATTTTAGGATTTATTATTAATAATTGGAATATAAACACATAACACAAATAAAATTCATATCATGGCTTAGTAGAGGCCGATCTTTTGATCAGGTGAGCGGGGGTGCTCAATTAATGACCTTCCTACTTCATACCTAGCCAAGCATCCTTGGTTACGATGAACAATGGCCTTGGCAAGACTCACGGGTTTCCTAATTTTTCCAAAACATTGGGTGGCGACTCTGAGATCTGATGATGCAGTCCATTTTTGGCAAAGGTTTTTGCAATAAAATGAATTTTCTATAAAAGTTGCCAAATCTGGACTCTCATTTACATTTCCATTTTAGTATCATTAATCACCAAAACTGAAAAAATATGAAAAATAAACAACAAAAATATGAAAAACCAAAAAACTGGAAAACATATTTAAAAAATGAAACTAACGAGAGTGGTTCTTATTTAAAATTTTAACATCATATATTAAAGTACCATGTAAAATATTACAGTTCAGAAAATCTAATTTAAACAAAAAGAAAGTGTATAAAGATAACATGCGAATTTTTGAGATGCAACACAACTTTCTGTTTTAAAAATGTATACGCTTTCCTCTGCCTAGTTTTGAATAGATGCATACAATTTTAAGATTGAACCAAAATTATGTATATCGGTATAGGAATAGGGGTTATTAATGGGACGGCATGGCTTACCCAGCCTGCAACTATTGTGTCCACGTCTCACATTTTTTATTAGACTTATATTATTAAGTTCTACACATTTATTTTTTCTTTTTTAATAATTCATATGATCAAATTAATTAATACTATTAAAACAATCAAATTAAAGTATAAATTCAACAAATTAACAAATTATGAAAATGACAATGTTATATGTAAAAAGTTGAGAGTTAGGAAGATATCACTAGTTATTGTCAAATTCAATTTTAACAATTTGTGTTTTGTATATTTTTTTTAAATACAATTTATAAGGATAATATGTGTTGTCAAATTTATTTATTTATTTATTTTTAAATGAAACAACATTGATTTTAATGTATTAAAATTGAATTTAACAGTGTATTTTTCTAGATTTACCTATGCGGGCTTGTACGGGCCGGGTTCATAGTTGGGCTCGGGCTTTAAACATTTGTCCAAAGCCCTAAATCATCTTTGATGGGATGGGACGAGATGGGCAGTCAAGCGGGTTGGGGCGAGCCATGGGACGAATTGGGTAATATTGGGTTTTTTGCCCCGTGGGCCAATTGATGATCCTGTAACATGTCTAGGAGGTACCCGCGCGCGTTAAATAGTTCAGACCCTCGATTTCTTTGATCTAGTCTCACGAGTACAATGTGAAACATAGATGAGAGTCCAAATTTTGCAACTTCATAGAAAATCGATTTTATTACAAAATTATTGCCACAAATGAACTACATCACCAGATTTTAGAGTCGCTACCTAATCTTTTGGGAAAATTAGGAAACCCATGACTCGTGCCAAGGCCATTGTTCGTCATAACCAAAGTTGTCTTGGTTCGGAACCTTAGGTATAAGAGGGGAAGATCATTAATTGAGCAACACTGCTCACCCAATCAAAAAATCGGCCTTTAATGACCGTAATATGAATTTTGTTTACTTTATATGTTCATGTTCCAATTGTTAATTATCCTATTTACTATGTGAAGCAAACAAGTATAGACTATGTCATTCATTTTGGAACAATTTGACTTCATGTATTTGGAAAGAGTTTTGAAGATGTACAACTTAGAGAAATTAAGTCAAACATGAAATTCAACATCATTCCAAATTAAGCAACACAACCTCCATCCACTGACATTCATAGAGTTATATCAAATAAGCAACTAGTCACATGGTAAAATACTAAACATAGTAAGGAAAACACACACAAGCGGGGTGCTAAAGCATAAAAACTTACATTTTTACTAACGTCCTGCGAACAGTTACAAAACAAAGAGAGCAAAATATGCATGATCTTATATATAAAATCCTAATGCAATTCACACATGAAATGCAACTAATGATTCGGCTTCTAAGATATGACATGTGAATAATCTCAAGAACATGAGGTTGCACACATAATCACATATGAATTAATTAAATCCACATATGCAAACTTAGCCGAATCAAGATGCATGAAACATATAAAACATGGATATAATGAAAAATAAAATATGGTGTATATTCACAAAGGAAAGCAAGTAAAAGAATGGGATAGAAAGAAGCGGGGGAATTATTACAACACTTTGAACAAATTATTACAAACAAAATTAGAGAGGGAGTAGGAGAATATTACAACAAAAATAAAAGAAACCTCACAAAACACTCAAAATAAAAATAAACAAAATAAGCTTCACGCGCCTTGGAATGGTCAACATCGAAAGACTATGTCGTCTTGTCCAAAAGAAGCTAACCGGCCGGCCAAATGGGCCGGCTGACCAAGTAGGCCTGGCAAAACCTGTCTTGTTGCAAAACTAAGAAAGGGAACAAACAAGAAAGTTAGTTTACAACAAAACTAATATGAAATCAAAGCAAGAAAACAAATATAAGATAAAAAGTTGCAAGAAAATGAAGGAATTGAAACATAATTACTTTACAACCAAACAATATGAAACCAAGGTGAGAAAATGAATTTGAAATAGAAATGGAAGAATTGAAAATTCACCTTCCAAAGAAAGAGTGAACCTCTTAATTTCCAAACTTCCTTTTGATTACTCTCAAGTTTGCGTGAATTATGTTCTTAATCCTCAATTGAAGAGCTTGGAATTTGAGCTAGAACAATGGTTTTGAACAAGTATATGATCACTTTTTATTCTCTTTCAACTTAGCAAGAGTACTCTCTCTTTGATCAAGACTTTAGGACTTAGTTCTTGAGTGGTTTTTGCCAAGGAAGATGAGATGTATGAAGGCTTGGTAACTTCATTATTTTGGCAAGACCACTTTCTTGTTTTCAAGGCTTTCTTTCTCTCAATTTCTAACTCAAATTTAGCATTATCTCTATACTTCTATTCTTTTTATTTCCCCCAAATTCAAGACTAGAGCTCTCATTATATAGGCAATGCAAGTGGGCTGTAATAACCCGACCCTCGTACATGTTCTCTGTTATGTTTTCAGATCCTCTTTTATGATTTCAAATGCTTATTGTGAAATCCTATGAGGAATTAAAGTTAAGTAAGTGAACCATATGTTTAAGGATGTCTATCTGTTCAACAAGAAAAGTATCTGTTACATTAGAAGGTTTGAATCAGAAATTGGAGGCCTTAAGGGCTTAATTATTTGAAAATGACTTCATTTATGTGATCAACATAATTTTTATGTAATATTAGGCATTTTTGTGAAATTTCAATTTGGAATGCTTAAACGATTGAATTTCGTCCTTATTCACCTATATTTATATATGTATGATTCCTCCTTAGACAATTGTTTTAGCCCTAGTGATTATCTCAAATATTGTTGGAAAGGAGAAACTAAAGAGGAAGGGGAAATCCTCAAGAAGAGAAGATTAGAATCTTGTGAGGGATTGTAAAATTCAAGATTCAAGGTATGTATGTTGCTGAAATCCCTCTCTTGTTGAGTTCTCTCTCGAATTATCTCTTTTTGAATGATTGGGTAAATTAGAGTGTGTAGAGATGAAAGTAATTTCTGCAATTGATTGATGTTTAATTGAGTTGCTTATGCATGTTTGTGAAGAAACTAGTTTTATGTCTTATTTACTCATGAAAGTCATGAAGAGTATAGATATATATATATATATATATATAGTTATGATGTTATATGATTTTGGATGCAAAAAGGAAATTAGATTGTGGGTGAGAATTTAAGAACTAGTTCTAACTAGATTAATGTATGTATTTGAGGGTTCTATTAACATGGATTTTATGTTATTGGCTATCAATTAAACATGCTAAAATGAGCCTTGAGATGATGTACCAAAAGTTGTGTTTTTGTTGCAAATTTCGGACCAGAACAGGGGAATCGCCGCACGTGCGGGAGTCACTGCCGCACGTGCGGCAAATGTTGAATTTTGAAGGTTTGGTTCTGCTTAAAAAGCACGTGCGGGAGAATTTTGCCGCACGTGCGGGGGAGTTTGCCGCACGTGCGGGACTCACAGCCGCACGTGCGGCACATGCTGAAAAACATTGTTTGCTCCGTTTTACGTGTAGAATCCTCTAATATTGTCGAAATATATATTTGAGGCCTTTTTGATATTGATACGCTCCTTCGAAGTGAAGTGAAACAGAAGGTAAATTGAAAAAGAAAAATGAACTAATGTATAAGTTTTGAATGTGTGCAGGACACACTCCGGGAGGAAGTAACACGTCATCTCAACACTGTGAGTAATAGTACGAAGATATACATTTTATTTATCATTGATAACTACTATCACTAACGCTTTGTTTCTTGTAAGTGTTACACGAACATGTTACACGAACATTCATGATGATTGGAAGTCAATGTGAACGTTGAAAGATTGGCATACATCGGTATGACTTTGAAATGACTATGTTTTGTTAATAACGAATAATAATTCTCTGTTAATTATAAGCAAACCACGTCATTTCTGAATGAATATATGGAATTATGTTCATCTTTAAACCAAGTATTTGTATAAAACTAAGATTATTCCATTGTGATACATATGGACCTAAGGTCGTTAAGAACCTATGACAAACATGCAAATGTGTAACATTCTTAAGGGACTCACATTAGGATGTGGGTTATTCTGTCCTTATTAAGCATATGGTAATGATATATGTGGCCTCAGTTAACAGTTGTTATTATTATTATTCAGTTGTCTGCGAGACACCTGTATTAATTTGTAACCAAGCTATGGGAAACTTATGGGCATTGTTACATAATGGTATTCTACGAAAACTGGAATTATTTCTATTACTATTCCAAATATGCTATGCTAAGACATGATATGATGATTCAGTCTTTAAGACTCATGAAATTCTGGTATGGAGCAAAGTGTTGTACGGAACTAAGTACTGCAATGCGAGTTACCTCTAGAATCCGTACGAGCCACCTCTTGAGTCCATACATATGTGAAAGTTATGATGCCAATGGCCATTTTGTATGAAGTATGAAACAAAGTGCTGTACTGAACTAAGTGCTGCAATGCGAGTTACCGCTAGAATCCGTACGAGCCACCTCTTGAGTTCATACATGTAGGACAAGGGCTTTATGCCATTACATGGGCTTTATGCCAATCTGATAAGGATTTAAGTCGTTCTGGTATGAAACAAAGTGCTACACGGAACTAAGTGCTACGATGTGAGTCACCTCTAGAATCCGTGTGAGACACCTCTTGGGTTCATATACATATGTTTCAAGGGCTTTTTATGCCATATGTTCCAAGGGCTTTTTATGCCATATGTTTCAAGGGCTTTAATGCCAATATATTTCAAGGGCTTTAATGCCAATGTGTTTCAAGGGCTTTATGCCATTCTGATAAGGGTTTCATGCCATTCTGATAAAGGCTTCATGCCATTTTGTTAAGGGATTCATGCCATTTTGTTAAAGATTTCATGTCGTTTTGTTAAGGGCTTTAAGCCACTGTGTTTAAGATTGGGGCCAAGGCCGTTTTGTAAAAGATACTTTAAGTATAAATGATTTTGAACATGACTATGCTATACAATGTTAAATGAAATCCGTATTTTGAGTGACGAAATGTTTCATATGATAAGTAATTTCTAAAATGAGAAAAATGCTATGAACTTCTGATATGTTTATGACATGATACGCTTTCTGGATAATTTTCTCAAAAAGCCTAGATGCACTATGAAACCCCGAATATTCAAGATATGACAAGTTTTCTGAAAAAGATACTTTGCTATGCATATAGAAATAAATAAGCCATATGTTCTCTTTATTGATAAATGCACGGATATGTATTATAATTCACGTTGAGCACTGAATTGTTATGTGCTATTATTCATTGAGCTTGACTCACTCTATTCTATGTTTGTTTCTGTAGGCACTCAAACTGGAGGTCAACCTTAACTTGTAGCTTTTGCTACCCAATTGTCAATCCCTGAGTATCTAAGCTCCTAGATGTTGATCGTTCAAGTTATGGAGTTTTGCTAAGTTTTTAATTTGTACCCTACATGTCTATTAAGATCGATGTATACGTATATGTACATAGTTGTCTTCAGATGCACGTCTCTGTATATTTATCTGCATTATGTAATTTGTGATCCTGGCATGGTAGTGATAGCTCAATGGGTATTATGTTACGCTATTATATATATTAATATATGCTTCCGTTCAGGCCCCATAAGTTATATTCATCAGGTTTTAGGTCCGTTTCTGAGGTGGTCATGCCCAAACTTTTAGGGACGGGTTTGGGGCGTGACATGGGCAATGGTGGAAGACAAAGTGGAGGACAAAGTGAAGCATTTAGAGAAGATAATGGAGCTAATGGGGCACTAATGAAGCTAATGGGAGACAATGTATAATGGTGAGTGGTGATGGTGGTGTGTGATTAGGAAAGTGGATGGTAAGTGCGGATGGTAGGGTGTGATTATGAAAGTGGATGGAGAGTGGGGATTGATGGGGTATGATTAGGAAAGTGGATAGTGTGTGGGAATTGAGGGGGTTATGATTATGAAAGTGGATGGAGAGTGGGGATTGATGGGGTATGATTAGGAAAGTGGATAGTGAGTAGGAATTGATAAGGTATGATTATGAAAGTGGATAGTGAGTGGGGATGGTGGGGTGTGATTATGAAAGTGGATGGAGAGTGGGGATTGATGGGGGTATGATTAGGAAAATGGATAGCGAGTGGGAATTGATAGGGTATGATTATGAAAGTGGATGGTGAGTGGGGATGGTGGGGTGTGATTATGAAAGTGGATAGTGAGTGTGGATGGATGGGTATGATTACGAAAGTGGATGGAGAGTGGTGATTGATGTGTCGAAAATTTGGTAGTGGAGATTTAAAGAGACAAGATTCTTTTGGTAGTGGAGATTGGTGAGTTTTGGATGAAAAATAATTTGGCCAAAAAATATGTGAAGGTTGGGATTAAAGTTCAAATTCTATTTCTCTTATTGTGGATTCTGTGAGAAACACATTCTGATTTTTATCATCGGGTAATCAAAAGAAAGCCTCCAAGTCTTAGGGCTGATCAAAATGGGATGTCTATAGTTGCCCCTCTTTGACAGAGCTCAAAGTTATTTGATGATGTAAGTGAATGTCAAAGTTCGAAGACAACCCTTTTGACACGGCCGTAAGACTTGGGCAAACAAACAAGATGCAACGCAAGTGGTTGAACTTAAAGGTTGCCTACGTATTCCATTGCAAGGAATCAAACCAGCGTAGTTCAGGGGTAGAATGCAAATGACATGCTCGACACACAACTTGCAAGTTGGACTCGCACACTTTGCGTAATCGGTTGTATTGGAAATGCATGATTATGCAATGTGATGTAATGTCATGGAGTGATGATAAAGATATGAAGATAGTAACATATAAGGCAGGTCTCGTGCAAATGATATAAAGCATAATAAAGAGTGTAATGCATATAAATGTGCCACAACACAAATAATAGAGAGAGTACATTGCATACAAATGTGGCATATCATTGCATTAAATGTGCCACAACTCAGTTGATAGAAGAAAGGTGAACTCAAAATCCAAACACATCTCACGTGAGAGGAGAAATAGAGAACCTTAGATCCAAATGCGTTTTATATGAGAGGAGAAAATAATGAACTCGAAATCCAAATGTGTTTCACGCAGAAGGAGGTGTAGTGGTGTAACTAACAGACGTACCTAACCGTATCTCATACGGTAAAGGGGAAAGGCTTTAATCGAGTAATTTGGAATCCGAACGCGTTTCACACGAGAGGAGGAAATGTGGTATAACCAACAGATGTACCTAACCGTATCTCATACAGAGAGGGGAAATGTTTTAACCTGGTAAACATCTAATCCTAACACATTCCACACGAAAGGAGCAAAGGTGGTGTAACCAACAAGCGTACCTAGCCGTATCTCATACGGAGATGGGGAAGATTTTAACCGGGTAAACATCTAATCCTAACATGTTTCATGTGAAAGGAGCAAAGGTGGTGTAACCAACAAGCGTACCTAACTGTATCTCATACGGAGGGGGGGGAAAGGTTTTAACCGGGTAAACATCTAATCCTAACATGTTTCACGTGAAACGAGCAAAAGTGGTGTAACCAACAGGTGTACCTAACTGTATCTCATATGGAAATGGGGAAGGTTTTAACCACGTAAATAAAAAATCTTAACACGTTTCACATGAAAGGAGCAATGGTGGTATAACCAATAGGCATTCCTAATCGTATCTCACATAGAGAGGGGGAAGGTTTTAACTGGGTAAACAACAAATCCTAACACGTTTCACGTGAAAGGAGTAAAGGTGGTGTAGCCAACAAGCGTACCTAACCGTATCTTATACGGAGAGGGGGAATATTTTAACCGAGTAAACATCTAATTGTAACACGTTTCATGTGAAAGGAGCAAAGGTGGCATAACTAACAAGCGTACCTAATCGTATCTCATACGGAGAGGGGGCAGGTTTTGACCGAGTAAACATCTAATCCTAACATGTTTCACGTAAAAGAAGCAAAGGTGGTGTAATTAACAAGCGTACCTAACCATATCTCATGCAAAGAGGGGGCAGGTTCTAACTGGGTAAACAATAGATCCTAACACGTTTCACGTGAAAGGAGCAATGGTGGTGTAACCAACAGGAGTACTGTGATAACCATGTTTCGTACTATGCTAATTGGTCCTTATTACGAATATTATTATGTGTTTGATATGTTTATGTGTACCATTTATGTGAAAATATGTGGTTTTGAATTTCTATCTATTCACCGTAGGAATATCTATTTGATTATCTGCTTTAGAAATTAAATTGAAGGCCTTATCGGCCACGAAACTCGAAATTGACTATGCCATTATGATTAGCGTAATTTTTAGAGCTTACTGTGAAATTTAATTGAAAATTTATTTGGATCAAAATAATTAGATTCAGAACGATTAATTAAGTGCCATTAATTGGCTATAATCGAATTTGATTAGAGAGGGCTATATAAGGGCCTATTTACACTTAAGACCCTCATTTGGTGAACTCAAAATCTGAATTTGCTCTCTAGAGAGAGAGTGTGTCGATTCTAGAGAGAGAAAGAGGGAGAATTGTGCATTTTGATTCAAAGATTGTGGATTGGGAAGCTACACTCAAGATTAACAAGAATTTGTGAAGTTTGAAGCTCCTAGGTGAGTATTTGGGCATAAATTCATAAGTCAAAGTTGTAGTTTTGTGAATTCAAAGAGAGTATGTGATCAAGAATAAAAATTGTGTTATAATTGAAGAATTTAAAGCTTATATGTACATGCATGTAAGAATTTGCCATGGAGTTGTGTAATTGAGCATGAAAAATATGATCCATGTAGAATTAATCATCATTTGTATCATCTAAGTTGGTTTTTTTGAATTGGAAGTCAATATGCACATGCATGGGAGAAATTTATTTAAATTTGCATGTTTGAACTTGAAATACATGATCCGTGTTGAATCCTTGATTGAAGTTCATGTTTTTAACCACCTCTTCATCATTTCAGTTGAGAATGAAGGTTATATCTCACATGCATGTACAATTCACATAAGTATAAGCTTTGAATGCACGAGTTTGTTATGTTGGGTATAAGTTTGGTGTAATTTGGGACATGCATGTGATTAATTTGTGAAATTGAGCTTCATAATGAAATGGAATTGGGTGTTGGATCATGTTAGTGCAAGTATATGTGAAGTTTGAGCCATTATATGCAAGAAATGTTGGTTGGAATGTTGAATTTGAGCTCAAGAACATTGCTGGAAAACCCAGAATTCATGGTGTCCGCTCGAGCTGGGAAACCGTCGCTTGAGCGTGAAATACATGCTCCCAGCATATTTTCCAGACATGGCGTCCGCTCGAGCTGGGAAGTTCACGCTCGAGCGGGGAGCTATGTAGGATGACCCTCTGCTCGAGCGTCCGAGTTCGCGCTCGAGCGTAGAATTGAGGTAACCAGAACTTTTGTAGACCTATTAGGTTCGCTCGAGCGGGGAAGTCCACGCTCGAGCGGGGACCCTGTTTCTGAAAATTTTGAAAGTGCATTATGTGTTTTGTTTTCCGTTCCTTTTCACTTCTAAGTACTCTTAGGCATGCGTTAAACATTGTAAATGAGATAAGAAGATAAGAATGAAGCCTAAAGAGGAATATGAGAATTAAAGAACGGATTGAATCGGTTGTGATCCATATGTGTTATGTGATGTATAGGGTCAAGCTCCAGGGCAAATCAACCAGCCGATCACTGTGAGTAATATCTTAACAAAGATATCTGAAATATGTTGTTCAAATTACTTCTATGTAAGTTTTATAAGTTCGTCGATTCGATTGGTGGACAATGTTGCTATGAACAAATGATTGGGCCAAAGGCCGATTGACATAAATGATTGGGCCGAAGGCCGATTGACATAAATGATTGGGCCGAAGGCCGATTGACATGAATGATTGGGCCAAAGGCCGATTGACATGAACGATTGGGCCGAAGGCCGATTGACATGAATGATTGGGCCAGAGGCCAGTTTGACATGAATGAAAGTTGAATGGGCCAAAGGCCAGTTTGACGTGAAAATTGAATGGGCCAAAGGCCAGTTTGACATAAAAATCTGAATGGGCCAAAGGCCAGTTTGACAAATGGAAGATAAATGGGCCAAAGACCAGTATGTTTGGAACCATAGCCACTTGACTTAAATTGTGTATATATATATGTTAAATAGAAATATGAATTAGGCCCAAGGCTGTTTGAAGCATGTTGTTCTACGTACCGTTGTATAACTCCTTTATTTGATATTATTCACTGGGCTATCGCTCACGCTCATTCATGTGTTTGTAGGTGAGCCAAGAGAAGTCCAAACCCAGCCCCATCAAAGTATGTGTGGAACAACAAAGGTTTTAAAGAGTCAGCCCTTGCGACTCACGCACGAGACTCATCTTCGCCTTTTTGCCATTTTGTTTTATGTTGTCGTGTTGGCGAAGCCTTCGAACATGTCTGTTCATAGTTTTCATGGGTTGATTTAGTTTTGGATGATCTTGTCTGTACAGAACTTTTTGGTACTGTACTTCTGTTGTGAGTTATTAATGTACATATGTTTGGTTTGTTATGATGTGTCATGTAAGCACAACTCCATGGACAAAGTTTTAAATTGCTTCCGTTTGGCCCTCGTTAACTCTGTTAAAATACGTTTGGTTTGGTTTGAGGCCGTAGGTAATCTCATGATTACTGGCCGGTTATGTCCTTAACCCACGGGGCGGGTTCGGGTCGTGACAGAGTGGTATCAGAGCACGAGTTAATAACTCACACACTTGTCCAAAAGAGCAATAAGCGTCTAGATAAGATCTAGGATGCATTCATGTGATAAGTATGAATTTGAAGCATTAAGAATACGCTTAAATGTTCGATATGAACGATTATGTATTATAAGTTTGTGATTCACTTGCATTGCAAAACATTTGAATATGTATGTTCTTTAGTATATGCATACCTGTGAATCTTTTGTATAAAGTATAATGCAAGTTTAATCAGATGGTGAGAACATGTGATTATATGAGATATGAATTGTTATACTAATGTGTACAACAAGTTTGTTTTGTTATAATGCGCATACATGAACATTTGAGTCATGAAAAGTTGCTTATGTGCATTTGATTCTGCAAATGGATGTCTATGTAAAATATGAACATGATTTGAGTATATAACTACTTAGTAAATGTTCAGCATGCGATATCTGATAAGTATGCAATCCTCTGTTACGTATGTGATTAATTGTGCCTTGACGATACATAAAATGGGAATATAACAATGTGCCTATGTGCGAATGTACGCATGTGTATCTGTGTTTATTTTTGTATTGGGCATCCCGGTATTTGGCAAGGCTTAATAAAAATTTGTGTAGAACATGGATAAAGTAAGGGCACACGAGTTGGCAGACTCTTTCACAGCCTACAAAGAATAGTACAAGAAATGGCAGAGATTTTAAGACAACAACGTCAGTTGCCACTACGACAGGAACCTTTGCCACCACCAGTGTAAGAAACATCGAGGAGTTTGCTATCGAATTTCTGGGGCTTGTTATAGGTGTGGTAAAATGGACCATATGGTAAGGAACTGTTCCCGGACTGGACGGAACGTGAATAAATCTTCTACCTCAGCTAGATGCGTACCAATGGTGGAAATTACTAATCAGGATAGAGTAATCACACTCATCCCAGAAAGCGCTCAGAATACTACGAACGTTATCCCAGGTATCTATACTATTTATAAACGAATGCTTATGTATTGATTGATTCTAAATTAGTACATGTGTACATCTTCGCTTGGGATATTATTTGATTCGGATCGGCATCTTCTTTCGTATCTGCTGCATGTGTATCCAGACTGGTTAGACCCACAAGGTCGAAACCGTATTAATTGAATGTATATGCTCCATTTGGGAAATTTGTGAAATATGTATTGGGATATCGATTAACTTTACACATGCACATGTACATCTAAACCTATGCTCAGAGTGAATTGTTATACTACTGTCTTCAATGACTAAACCACTGGAATTATAACTCTGTGATTGTGTGACTGGGTTGAGCACCCCAAATAACGAACTCTATAAATTGCGAGATCATGTACTTGGATTGGTAAAAAATTGACCGAACTATGTGACTATATTGGGCTTAACTCGTAAACCTATGATTCGTGACTAATTTGGAACTTTTGCGTAACAAATCCTATACTATGTGCAACCAAGGAACTTTGTTTAATGTGTTACTGTGCACCATAAATTTGCATATAAGGCTTGTTTGGGAACTACTGGATTGATTATGGTACATACCTCTTGATCTGAATAACTGCATGCATATGCAACTATACCTGAACTTATGTGGACAATGCCATATTGTACATGATTTGAAATACTTTGACATGAACAATTGTGATAAATGACTCCGATATGACTTTGGGAACTGATGAACTTAGAACAGTTGTGAAACTATCAACTATGTACCTAAGCAACGAAGTGTGCCTTACAGAACCAAAAATACCCCATTGAGAAAACTTTATCTGACTCAATCTGATAGAACCTTGTCTGATTCGGCCTGATAGAATCCTCATTGGACATAATTCGATGAGACCTTTGTTTGATCTAATCTAACAAGACCTTTGCTTGGATTTATCGATAAGACCCTCTATCTAATTTGATTTTGTAAAAAGGGGGATTATGAGTTGTTCGTGAATAAATAGCCAGATTATTCTTGGCAGGAAAACTGATAGACCCATAATTTGAGTCCATTGGGAGTACCTGACTTATTTGAAAGACCTTTTGTGGGCTATTAACATATTGATCTAACCATGAACACCGTTGAGAACCAACGTCCAACTACCGAGGGCATATGTGTTAAAAATGAACTGAATTGTGTAAATCCAGTGAGTGGGTGTCTTAAGGAACAATGCTCGTGTATTGTCGTATTCTTGCTTATTTGACGTTATGGAAGCTGATGACAACAGATTGATTTGATTGTAAACAGTACTGAATATTTATCCTCGACTAATCAGAATATGTTTCATATGTCTGCTTCCGTGTTATTGGATTTTGGGAAATCAGGTTATGTGAGTGGTATTGTGTTTGTTTTGATGACATTCTTGAGACGTCCTTTTGTGCTAGGGGACGTTAAGCCTATGTAGCACCTTTGTTGAGATATCTCTTTTTGCCACCGACGATTTTGTACGGGTGGGTTTGTCTAATCGATCTCGGGTTGGCCACCGACGGTCGTGAACGGGTGTGCTTTGATTCTGAGACGATTATTCCCTTGTTTTGTCTGAAATGTCATCCTTTGGTATTATGTAGATGTTATTAACGTCCAAGGAGCTTTTAAAAACCCTGATTGATCGAAAGTATGTGAATGCAACTAGTGTAAATAACTGTTCAGTGCCATTATATTCTGCAATTGGGGCTCTGAGAATGTGTAAATTGTGTTTAACATGTGATTGACTGTTTTAATATCATCTTTGACATCATGGGGATTAATATACAAATTGCCTCCTGCTTTTTGCGACTATGAGATAGTGTGGAAAGACTCGAAGGAGTAGGGAATTGAATGTCGAACCGAATTGTAAATTGTAAACTGTTGAATGGATTGAGGACACACGTATTCTGTTAGAAGTCGACTGCCTCGAGGTTATTGTACTTTACAATTGGTACTATGGGGATATACAAGTTACGTATGTCGTGTGGTTGATTGCTTTGTTGTTAACTTTGTTGACTTGGGAATCAGTGTCTGGATTCGCTTTAAATTCCTGTAGACTTTTGATTGACCTTGGATAACTGTGATGAGTCATGAACTAAATACCGAATCGGATTGTGAATTGCAGAGTTATTGAAAAATGAATTGAACTTTTGTGACAAGGGGATAGACCGAACTTCTATGGTAAAGTTAGCTGATATCTGAAATAAGTATGTGGTGACCTATTGTGAAAAAGGAAATTGTTGAATTTGTGTCTAAATATTTTTCGGTGCCAACAGGCCGAAGTCGAATATCAGACAGTGGCAGAACTACTTCAACCTTTCTCTATTTTGGAATGGGAATATGAATGTGTGGCTACGAATTTCATTGTGGGGCTACCTTGAGCACCCAAAGTATAAGTTCCGTTTGGGTTATTGTATGAAGAATTACTAAGTTTGCCCATTTCCTCCCTGTAAAATTTTCGTATGATGTTTGCAGACTAGCCACTGTTTACATCAATAAGATTGCTCGTTTGCATGGGGTCCTAGTATCTATTGTTTTAGACAGAATCCGAAAATGCGTTTGAATTCTGACAGGCCTTCGAGAGGCAATGGGAACTGAATTGTGAGTCAGCGCTACTTTCCATCTGCAAATTGATGTATAATCAGAAAGAACTTTTGGGAGAAATGCTTCAAATATATGCAGTAGATTTTTCAGGGAATTTGGAAGATCTATCTATTGTTGGCAGACCTTGCTTACAACCACAGTTTACACTCTAGTTTTGGTGTGACACCATACAAGCCTTGTATGGAGGAAAAAGGTAAGTTTTTAACTGTTTGAGGATAGAGTGTTGCTTGGTTTTGAAACTAAGTAAACGACTATAAAAAAGGATTAGAACCGTTGAATGAAAAGTGTTCCGAATTGTATTCGACTAAAGGTGAAATAAGTTTGGAGGGCCAAACTTCCTAAAAGGGAGAAGACTGTGATAACCCTGTTCCGTACTATGCTAATTGGTCCTTATTGCGAATATGATTATCTCTTTGATATGTTTATGTGTACCATTTATGTGAAAATATGTGGTTTTGAATTTCTATCTGTTCACCGTAGGAATATCTGTTTGATTATCTGCTTTGGAAATTAAATTGAAGGCCTTATCGGCCAGAAAATTCGAAATTGACTACGCCATTGTGATTAGCATAATTTTTAGAGCCTACAATGAAATTTAATTGAAAATTTATTTGGATAAAAAATAATTAGATTCAGAACGATTAATTAAGTGCCATTAATTGGCTATAATCAAGTTTGATTAGGAGGGGCTATATAAGGGCCTATTTACACTTAAGACCCTTATTTGGTGAACTCAAAATCTGAATTTGCTCTCTAGAGAGAGGGTGTGTCGATTCTAGAGAGAGAAAGAGGGAGAATTGTGCATTTTGATTCAAAGATTGTGGATTGGGAAGCTACACTCAAGATTAACAAGAATTTGTGAAGTTTGAAGCTCCTAGGTGAGTATTTGGGCATAAATTCATAAGTCAAAGTTGTAGTTTTGTGAATTCAAAGAGAGTATGTGATCAAGAATAAAAATTGTGTTATAATTGAAGAATTTAAAGCTTATATGTACATGCATGTAAGAATTTGCCATGGAGTTGTGTAATTGAGCATGAAAAATATGATCCATGTAGAATTAATCATCATTTGTATCATCTAAGTTGGTTTTTTTGAATTGGAAGTCAATATGCACATGCATGGGAGAAATTTATTTAAATTTGCATGTTTGAACTTGAAATACATGATCCGTGTTGAATCCTTGATTGAAGTTCATGTTTTTAACCACCTCTTCATCATTTCAGTTGAGAATGAAGGTTATATCTCACATGCATGTACAATTCACATAAGTATAAGCTTTGAATGCACGAGTTTGTTATGTTGGGTATAAGTTTGGTGTAATTTGGGACATGCATGTGATTAATTTGTGAAATTGAGCTTCATAATGAAATGGAATTGGGTGTTGGATCATGTTAGTGCAAGTATATGTGAAGTTTGAGCCATTATATGCAAGAAATGTTGGTTGGAATGTTGAATTTGAGCTCAAGAACATTGCTGGAAAACCCAGAATTCATGGTGTCCGCTCGAGCTGGGAAACCGCCGCTCGAGCGTGAAATACATGCTCCCAACATATTTTGCAGACATGGCATCCGCTCGAGCGGGGAAGTTCACGCTCGAGCGGGGAGCTATGTAAGATGACCCTCTGCTCGAGCGTCCGAGTTCGCACTCGAGCGTAGAATTGAGGTAACTAGAACTTTTGCAAACCTATTGGGTCCGCTCGAGCGGGGAAGTCCATGCTCGAGCGGGGACCCTGTTTCTGAAAATTTTGAAAGTGCATTTTGTGTTTCGTTTTCTGTTCTCTTTCACTTCTAAGTACTCTTAGGCATGCGTTAAACATTGTAAATGAGATAAGAAGATAAGAATGAAGCCTAAAGAGGAATATGTGAATTAAAGAACAGATTGAATCGGTTGTGACCCATATGTGTTATGTGATGTGTAGAGTCAAGCTCCAGGGCAAATCAACCAGCCGATCACTGTGAGTAATATCTTAACAAAGATATCTGAAATATGTTGTTCAAATTACTTGCTTCTATGTAAGTTTTATAAGTTTGTTGATTCGATTGGTGGACAATGTTGCTATGAACAAATGATTGGGCCAAAGGCTGATTGACATAAATGATTGGGCCGAAGGCCGATTGACATAAATGATTGGGCCAAAGGCTGATTGACATGAATGATTGGGCTGAAGGCCAATTGACATGAATGATTGGGCCAGAGGCCAGTTTGACATGAATGAAAGTTGAATGGGCCAAAGGCCAATGTAGACACCCCATTTTTGACCGTCCTCAAGACTTAGACGTCACCGTTTGAACACTTGGTGATCATCCTTGTTGGTGTTCGTCTTGAGTTCTCAGAGGTCTCGGCTATGCGCCTTGCCTTAAGATCTCTTGACTTGCTTGTTTTATGTTTGGTTTTGTACCAAACACTTGTGTTTTGCTTTTGAGGAGCAGGGAAGGGCTTGTTGGCCATCCCCACATCCCACCGGCCATGGCTTGAGGCCACCGGCTATGTTTTGTTGCCACCGGCCAAATATTTGGCCGGTCGACAGTATGTTTGGCCGGCCGGCCATTAATTTGGACAAAATAGCATTTTTGGCTGGCCGACCACTGTACATCTGCTTTTGCAGATATTTTTATGCCAACAGTGCTAGCTGGCATACACTTTGCTCCCCTCCATACACGTGTATGGAGGGATCTCCCTCTTGACTAGCTTACTTGAGAAGCTTTGCAAGAGTGAGCTCTATAAGAGGGAGCCTCTTCTCCCTCCATGAGGGTTAGAAAAAAAAGCTCCAGAGGTCTGGTTTTTAGGGTTAGAAGTGTGTGTCTATTCTATCTCTATACCTCCCTCCCTTGTGAGTTAAGTGTGCGTTTGTTCTTACTATTGCACACAAACACCTACCATTACACCTTTCCTTAGTTGCTGAGGCATTGGAGGGTTGATCTTGGACTTTTTGAGCTGGTTTTGATCCAAGAAGAGGTCTGGTCTTGTGATCTTGGAAGTGTTCTTCAAGGGTGAGTGTTCTTGCCCTTTATTCCCCATTTTTGAATAGCTTTTTTGACTATCTTGCAACTGTTTTTAGACTTTACATATAACATATAAAAGTTCTATTTTTACCTACTTAAAATAGTTGTTTAAGGTTGCTTTGAGCTTTGGGGTTGTTTGACCCCTCTTAGGCCTTGTTTGGCCCCATTTTGTGCTATTTTGGTGAGCTCTGGGACCACCTTGTTTGGGCCTTCTCACCACTGAAATCTTGAGGGATTTCAGTGGTGGGATGGTGCTTTAAGGTCCTAAGAAGGAGAGGGCCATCCCCTCTCCTTGTTGCCTTCAATATGTGTCATTATAGCCTTATGTGTGAGCATCATTTTTAAGTGCATGTTGGCCATGTCTTAAGTGTTATTTGGTAGTATTTTTCCATATATTACCTCTAATTTTACTTGGTTTAGACACACCATGCTTGCCTTGCATACATGTCTTGTAATGCCATGATTTGCCTTAACATGTGCCTAGCATTTAGCCTATTATGCTTACTTGTTTTGGCCTAGCTTTGTGAAGCTTTTGTGCTTGTTTTAGCATGCTTAAGTTCTGTTTTTGGTTGTTTTGGTCGACCATGACATGCTTAGTATAGCCACCTTGCATTTTGGCTTGTTGGCCTTGGGTGTCTGAGTGTGGAGCATGCTTTACTTGCTTTGTTTCAGTGGTTTGAAACCATTTGCCATGTCATTTCAGTCCTCATGGTATGCTTGAATGCTTACATTTGATGCCCCTTTAATGTGTTAAGAGGTTGGTGTTTCATGCTTCATGCTTTATGTTTGTGCTATTGTGTATGCCTCTAGGATTAGGTCATTTAGATGCCATCTAAGTGGTTTTTAGGGCTTACTTTTGCATGATTTAGGACTGTTTTGGTTCATTTTGGTCATTTGCTTTATGTGTCATATGATCATGTTTTAGGTCCTTGGGCTTGGTTGCATGCCTAGCTTGCATTGGTAGGTTGATTTGGCATCATTTCCTACATGTTCTCAGAGCTTATTATGTATGCCATATGTCCATGGTTATTCCCTTTTAAGTGTGCTTAAAAGATACTTCTTGATGCTTAAGTGTTTAGGCCTTAACATGTGCATGCTTGTGTGTGTTTTGCCTCTCATTTCCATAGCATTTGGCCACTGTTTTGGGCCTAATAGAGAGCTATCCAAATTAGTGTAAGTCCCTCCTTTGCATGTTGTGGCATGCTCACCTTGTGTGTTGATTGCATACTTGACTTACCATGTATTGTTGTTGCATGTTTAAGTGACACTTGTATTTGGCACGCATTTCCTTGACTAGGTTGCATAACATGTTGCATGCCTTACACACTTGCATGATCAGGTTACATCTTGCATGTTGATCATTAGCATAGTTATTACATGCTTGCATGCTTGCTAGCTTAGGTTGTGTGCCTAGCATACTTGTCTTCATGTTCATATTGCATGTCTAGTTCGCATGCCTAGGTTGCATTGCATTGGCATGCATGCCTTGCCTCTTGATCAAGTGATAGAGGTTGGGCCATTTGTTTGTTTAAGTGCATTTTATTCGACATTGAAATGGCACACTTGGTTTCTTGGGCCGTCATGCATTGAAATGCGCGATTGATGGTCTGAGAATCGAGGACCATCCTCCTTTGAGTCATAAACATGATAAGGAGTGTGGTTGGTGCAAACATTGTTTGAAATGCATTACCATGCCATGTTTTGCCCTCTGCTGCTGTCAAAACAGGTTTCTGCAGGAAGCTTTGGCCGGCCGGCCATCTATACTGTCGACTGACCAATTATTGATGGCCGAGAGCTCAACAAATGGTCGATGACCATCCGGACATGGTCGGTGGAGTTTCCACTAGGTCGGTGGTGATCCACAGTGTCCATGGAGCATACCTTGGGAGTTATGTAATTTTCAGAGGAGCAGAGCAGGGGAAACAGAGGCAAACTTGTGCATGGTGGTGGGTTTCCGAGCGGAACTGAGCGCGCATACATTGGGCCCTTTTCCCGAGGCTGCTTTTACTGCTTAATTAGCTTAGTTAATTTGCTTAACTAGTTAATTGTCTGTAATATTTAATTAGCTTGATAGTTAGTTAAATTGTATTATTCTTTCGGTCCCTCCGAGCGAGGGCAAATTTGTAATAAGTGTGGGTGCGTATGTGCATGTCTTCCAACCCCCACTTCTTTCTCCCTTTTACTTACCTTCTTTCAGTGGTTAGTATTAGGGCATGTTTCAATTAGCATACTTATGCTCGTATGTTTCATCATTCATCAGTCTTGCATGTACCGGGCTCAATGCATCATACTAGCTGCATCGTATTTCAAATCAAACTTGAATACATGTTATCTGTCGCATCTCACATGCCATTCATAGATTAGCCGAGCCTATTCTAGTGACATTTTGTATGAGATACATTAGCCACCTTAACATGAATTAGGATCATGCATATGATTACTAACTAGTTCACTGTCTTGGCACGGAGTACGATGTAAGTATTTATGCTTTAGCATCTCGCATGAGTGTGAATGTTAACATGATAGCATGCTTACCATGTGGCTATATGCTTATGTGATATAACTGCATGAATGCCTGTGGGTGAAGGTTAGATTGTTTGAATTTGGATAATTCATCGAAATCCGTATTTTAGTCTACTCTCGAGTAGCAAAATTCAAACCATTTTCCAAACAAACGGAAATGCGATGCTTTGTTCCGACTTAGGGAATTTAGTCTATACTTGTTTTGCTGTACGCATCACATAGTAATTCTAGGCTAATAACCGGTATAGGAATGCATAATGTTTTCAAAACAAGATATCATGGTTAGTAGAGGCCGATCTTTAGATCGGGCGAGAGGGGGTGCTCATAGCTGACCTTCCCCAATCGTACCCAAGTTCCCGAGCCGATGCAACTTTGGTGATGACGGACACGTGACCTTAGGCAAACGAGTCAGGGTTTCCTAAATTTCTCCATAAAAAATATTTAGGTGGCGACTCTGTATCTGGCAAAGCAGTCCATGTTTGGCACTTCTTTACAAAAAAATCTGTTTTCAAAAATGATTTGCCGGATTTGGACTCTTTGGTTCAGATTTAGAACCGTGACAATTTGAGAGTCCGAACTGTAGTGAGCCCAAAATGAATAGAACGGGGATTTCCCCCGTGGGACGTTCGGGGGACGTCTACAGCCAGTTTGATGTGAAAATTGAATGGGCCAAAGGCCAGTTTGACATAAAAATCTGAATGGGCCAAAGGCCAGTTTGACAAATGGAAGATAAATGGGCCAAAGACCAGTATGTTTGGAACCATAACCACTTGATTTAAATTGTGTATATATATATATGTTAAACAGAAATATGAATTGGGCCCAAGGCCGTTTGAAGCATGTTGTTCTACGTACTGTTGTATAACTCCTTTATTTGATATTATTCACTGGGCTATCGCTCACGCTCATTCATGTGTTTGTAGTTGAGCCAAGAGAAGTCTAAACCCAGCCCCAGCGAAGTATGTGTGGAACAACAAAGGTTTTGAAGAGTCAGCCCTTGCGTCTCACGCACGAGACTCGTATTCTCCTTTTTGCCATTTTGTTTTATGTTGTCGTGTTGGCGAAGCCTTCGAACATGTCTGTTTATAGTTTTCATGGGTTGACTTAGTTTTGGATGATCCTGTCTGTACAAAACTTTATGGTACTGTACTTCTGTTGTGAGTTATTAATGTACATATGTATGGTTTGTTATGATGTGCCATGTAAGCACAGCTCTATGGACAAAGTTTTAAATTGCTTCCGTTTGGCCCCCATTAACTCTGTTAAAATACGTTTGGTTTGGTTTGAGGCCGTAGGTAATCTCATGATTACTGGCCGGTTATGTCCTTAACCCATGGGGGCGGGTTCGGGTCGTGACACGTACCTAACTGTATCTCATACGGAGAGGGGGAAGGTTTTAACCGGGTAAATAATAAATCCTAACACGTTTCACGTGAAAGGTGAAAAGGTGGTCTAACCAACAAGCGTACCTAACTGTATCACATACGGAGAGGGGGAAGGTTTTAACCGGGTAAACATCTAATCCTAACACGTTTCACGTGAAAGGTGAAAAGGTGGTCTAACCAACAAGCATACCTAATTGAATCTCATAAGGACAGGGAAAAGGTTTTAATCGTACCGAAGTGATGCACAAATACTTCAGTATACATACAACAAACATTCATGTATATACATATACATTATATATATTATATGTATATATATGCAAATACACAGATCTACATACATATATACATAACATATACATAAACAGACGTATATACAACTACTTATACGGTATACACACGTATACACAATATATCTCTTTCTCTCTCCTGTTCCTGCCTCTGTCTCAGCCCCAGCCCCTTCATCTCCGTTGAATGTCGTGTTTGGCGCGCGATTTCAACAATTGCGGCACTTAGCCAACAACAGCTAAACTACCCCTGATTTTCAATGATTGCGTTGGCAATCCCTCATTGTCTTCTTCTTCTCTTTCAGCTTTTCGTTAAATAGAGACCTGAGAGAGCAGAACAGAAAGTTGAAAAAACCCCTTATTTGCCATTACTCTGCCAATGTTTCCCTTCTGTCGTGGCCTCATCCTGCCGTACTTTTTCCCTCTTCTTAGACCTCAATGATTCCCCAATCGAGATTACTAGCACTTTTGAGCCTCGACAGAGTGCCTCTGCCTCTGCCCTTGCCCCTGTTCTCAGTTTTCCTGTTCTTTTAGTCGAGCAAATCATGGTAGCACAGTCTGATATTGAGGCCAATTACTATACATTGAAGTCTTGCGTGGAGACCGTGGCCGTGGTCTCCAATTTGTCCCACCGGCTGCAGGGTAGAATGAGTGAAGTGCACTGATTAAACGTCCAACTATCTCTACTCTAGAGTATGTACAATAATGCTCGAGCAGAGATTAGTGCACTGAAAAAGAAGAACAAAGAGCAGAAACGGCAGGCCACCTTCATGGCTCAATTTGAAGTGCTTTTGCACTCCACATTTGACGGCTGATAGGGAATTATATCTTTTGGAGGCTTTGTAAATATTGAAACAGAGCCTTCAAAGGCTTCCAAGAAGTGAAATCGACAAAGGAAGTGATTGGCGAAACTGAAACATCGGCCTGAAACCCTTGCCGTTGGAAACATCAGTCGCCCGAATAATATCATTTTTTTTTTTGCATTTTCTATTTGAGAGTGGGCACTGACCTTCAACTATTTTTAACATTTTGATCGGGGTTGATCCCTAACATTAATATAATGAGTTTGTTTTGCAAATCTGGATGGCATTAATGGCATAACACTGAGCATAAAAAAAATCATTTTGTTTTGAATTTTAAACTTGAAAATGGTTGGATTTTAATGAATTCTGAATTGAATATTGAGCCTATCATTGACCAAAATATAAAACACAACTCAATGAAATGAAAATGAAGCAAAAACCATCCCAAACACACCTCTTTTCACTTGTCAGAGCAAAATGAACGCAAAACAGAGCATCACCAGTGGATCACCCGACAGAAAAGCATCACCGACGACAACTACTGTGCATTTTCCAGTGATTGCTTGATTAAGCTGACGAGAACTTGAAATGTAGGTAAAGGACAGAAAACCTGACTCGATTGTGCTATTAGTTCATCACTTTGCCCTTTTTTTTTTTCCTTTTTGCTAAAGAGATTTTAATCAACATGAGAGGTAAATTAGCACACTTGTTCCATTTTCTGTCTTGAAATCATGTGAGCCAAATTAGGAGCACTGGAATTTTTCTCTTTTTGGTCCAAAGAATGGTCTAGATTTTACAAAATATGAAATAATTTTTGAAACAATCAGTCGACTTCATTAAAAGTCCACAAAATCTGTATTTGTAAATGGCCACTACCCAACCAACATGAAACTAAACCTTGAAATGCACAGCTAAATCTGCCTTGCAACTGAACCCGTCATGAAGGACAACTGAACCAGACATGACAAGTTAATTAAACATAGATTGGATTGCCGAGTCGAATAAAGATACACCAATCAAACATGGACAATATGAGTGAGTTGGAAAATGATTAGGGATGAATTTCAAGATGAAGCCGCTTATGTATCCCAAAGATGGGAATCAGGCCATACGTAGTTCCGGCTAAGGTTCACTCGGGTATTGACACTCTCCTTTTGTGCTCTAACTTTTTCCAAAGCCGCCCTTTCGGGTTTTCAACCTTTCGAGCTTTTCATTTTTTTCTATTTTTTTCAAATTTTTTTTATGCTCTAATTTTTGCCTAGGTCGCCCTTCTGGGTTTTCTGTCCAGCAAGCCTCTCAAGAATAGTACTTCTTTAGCTTGTCCTTGTTGATTGGTTGTGAGAATTCTAAACCATCCAAATCCATGAGAATGACTGCTCCTTCTGACCAGATTAATTTAATGATGTAGGGACCCGTCCAATTAGGTCTGAACTTGCCCCTAAGGTCGTGAATAGGAGCTCGGTTGTCTTTTAGCACTAAGTCTCATTCTTTCAAATTCCTGGATCTAACCTTTTTGTTGAATGCTCTAGCAATCCTACGTTGATACCCTTGAACATGGTGTAACACCTTCAATTTTCGCTCATCAAACAACATCAGCTCCTCAAATCGATTCTGTTACCAATCAGCTTTTGCTATCTGACATTCAGTCATAATCCTCAACGAAGGTACTTCTAATTCGATTGGCAAAACAACCTTCATTCCATATACCAAAGAGTATGGGGTTGCCCCTGTAGACGTTCAGATTGATGTCCTATATCCCTAATGTACAAAAGGCAACTTATCTGACCAATCTCTATAAGTTTCCACCATCTTACGCAGAATGGTCTTGATGTTTTTATTTGTAGCTTTAACGGCTCCATTGGTTTGTAACATGTATGTTGATGAGTTGTGAAAAGCCACGTTAAACTTCTCAAGTAGAACTGCCACTTCTCCTTTGAAATGTGAACCATTGTCTGAAATTACTTCGTTTGGCACCCCGTATCAACAGATGATGTTATTCCTGATAAATTTGGCCACATGTGATGCTTTTAACACTGAAAATGACTGTGCTTCAACCCACTTGGTAAAATAATCAATGGCAACCAAGATAAATTGATGCCCGTTTGAACCCTTCGATGTGACTACCCCGATGATATCTATGCTTCAGATTAAGAAAGGCCAAGGCAAAGTCATGTTATGGAGTTTTGATGATAGGATATTCATGCGAATGGCATAGATTTGACATTTGTGGCATCTTTTAACAAAGTCAATACAATCACTCTCCATGGTTAACCAGTAGTATCCTCGCCTAAGGATCTTCAAGCCAACATTATACCGTTCATATGGGCTCCACACTCTCCTCCATGGATGGCCTCCATAATACGCCTTACCTCTTCTTTCTCTACACACGTCTTGTGTAGTCCCACCTCTTCTATACAGCATATCCCCGCAAATGATGAATTGAGTAGCTAGATATTGTATTCCCCTTTTGTTCTTGGCATTTGCCCTTTGTGGATATATACTACTTTCCAAAAAGTTCCAAATATCAAAGTACCAGGGGTTTTCATCTTGAACCTCTTCTGTTATAGCTACCATTTCATATGCGGGCGTATATCTTTGTTCTATCATGATTGGGTACGTCTTAACCCCAACTGGTATACCCCTAGTTCTAGAGTTGCTTCTAGTCCGACAATGTAGCCCTCATACTCTATTTGGTTATTGGATACTCTGAATTGGAGTTTGAAGGCTAAAAGGATATGAGAATCAACTAGTGCTATGAGCTACATACCTATCTCGTAGCCAAATTGATTAGAAGCTCCATCAAAGTACTATTTTCAAGTGTCTTCTTCTATTTATCTGACTTCCTCATCTGGAAACGAATAATCCATAGCTTCTTCTTCTTTAATCGGGTGAACAGCCAAAAATTCTGCCACGACCCTTCTTTTAACAGATTTACAGGCGACATACTTAAGGTTGAATTCAGAAGGCAAAAGTAACCAATGAGCTACCCTACCGGTAAAAGATGGTTTCTCAGAGAGATATTTTATAGGCTCTAATCTTGAAACCAGAATTACCGAATAAGCTAATAAGTAGTGTCTCAACTTCCTGGTGACCCAAACCAAAGCGAAGCCTTTTTCAAGGGAGTGTAGTGGGTCTCGTATTCAAGTATCTTCTTGCTCAAGCAGTAGATGGCTTTCTTCGCTTTCTCATCTAACTCTTGCATAAGCATATATCCCATGGTTGATTCAGTCACTGATAAATACAAAATCAGTTGTTTTCCTGGTTCATGTGGCGATAACACAGGTGGATTCTACAAATATTGCTTAGCTTGCTCGAAGGCTAACTGACACTAATCATTCCATTGGAACTTCTTTCCTTTCTTCAACAGACCAAATAGTGGTTCATAAGTTAAGGTTAATTTAGAAATAAACCTCCTTATAAATTGCACTTTTCTTAAAAAGCCCCGCACACCCTTTTCAGTTGTTGGTGGCGGCATTTCTAAGATGGCCTTAATTTTGGATGGATCAACTTCAATTCTCCGCTGTGTGATCAGAAATCCCAACATCTTGCCCGCAATGACCCTAAAGGTGCATTTCTGTAGATTCAGCCTCAGCCTATATTTCCTAATTCTCTCAAAAAATTTCTTCAATGCGGTATAATGGCCTTCTCGATCTTTGGACTTGACAATCATGTCATCTACATACACCTCAACTTCCTTATGGATCATATCATGCAGCAATGTGGTGGTAACTCACTGATAAGTGGCCCCGGTATTTTTCAAACCAAATGGCATGACCCTATAACAATACATCCCCCATGGTGTAGTAAATGTAGTCTTTTCTCTATCCTCTAGAGCCATAAAGATCTGATTAGACCCCGAAAAATCATCCATGAATGACAGTAAGGCTTGCCTTGCAGTAAAGTCTACCAATTCATCAATATGTGGTAAAGGAAAGTCATCTTTTGGACTAGCCTTGTTCAAATCCCGAAAGTTGACACAAACCCTGATTTTGCCGTCTTTTTTTAGGACTGGCACAATGTTGGCTAACCAAGTCGAATACTCAAATATAAGCAAGAACCCGTCATTGATTTGTTTAGTAACCGCTTTTTTAATTTTCAGTGCCCAATCTGGACAATTTTTGCGAAGCTTTTGTTTGACAGTTCAAGCATCCAGATTAAGAGGAATTTGATATTATACAATCTCAAGATCAATTCTGAGCATATCTTCATAGGACCACGCAAAAACATCTTTGAATTCCTTTAATAAAGCAACTAATTGCTCGCGTTCCTCCGAAGATAAAGTGGAACCAATCTGGACTAAGCAATGATCTTTCTCAGTACCCACATTGACGAAATAATTTCATCAACCAAAGGCTTAGCACGCCTTTCTTCCTCCCAGTTGATTAAGTTTTTCAAAACCCGAGAAATTTCTTCCTCTTCGTTTTCATCAAAATTCTAAAAATTCTGGTCAATGTTATGAACTATAGGCACAGAAAAGTAAGTAGAACTTACATCATCTTCATTCATAATCTCGGGCTCAACTGTGGCAACAGACTCAAAAGAAAAACAAAAAACAAAAAATGACTCTAACATCTCAGACAAACTCAAATCTGACTCAAAACCAACACGCCCAACAGACTTATACTTAATAACCAATTCAGAATTCTCAATAAAACTTTTCTTAACATGCCATTTGCTTGGGTTCCATTCACTGCATCTACGACGAAGCTTGAGCAATCAACATGTAGTCTTTCCTCGATCACAGAAATAGTCATATCCCCTAAGTTCACTGGTTCAGCACTAGTATCAGACACTTTTAGCAAATCAGCCAGTGTTAGACCTAGAGCGTCCTCTGTACTACTTTCGGAACTAACATCACTATCTTGACCGATGTCGATGCTTGGATCTGCTTGTTCTTCATCATTATTAGAAAACTGATGATGAAAGAAGATTTCAAACCCAGGATATCTCTTCTTGTCCTCTTGGTCAATTCATGGCTCCAGAAACCCACAGGAAGGGAGATCCTCTCATTCTCGGATAAAGCGCCCGTTCAAGGTTCCACAAATTGGCTTATGAACCAACTCAAATTGTTGCCCGGTTCTCTTGGCCTTGATCCTCTCCCTGATCTCTTCAGTTTTCCTTTTCCAGTCATCAGCCGTAGGTGCATACCCTAGTCCGAATGCATGTGGGTTATGAGGTACTTCACTGGCTGTAGTAATACCATTCCTGCCACTTTGTCCTAATCCCATCCTAGGAATATGACCTAGTTTACTCATAAAGTAGATTGACTGGGCGTTAATGTACACAGCTTCATCTTCTGCCATGAGTGTTTGAACTAGCTGAGCTTCTACCAAGGTAAAGCCTAAGAGGAACACATCCTCTTCCCTATGTTGTATTTCGAACAATGGTGTTATGACTTCTAGGGGAGGATGAATGGATGAATTTCTGACCACAGTGGAAATTCCTTCGTCATATGGGTACTTTACCAATGAATGCAATGTGGACGTTACAATTTTCATCTAATGAAGCCAGGGCCTTCCCAATAGCAAGTTGAATGTTGCGGGAACATCCATGACATGAAATTCAGCCTTGTGCTCAGATGGGCCCACTGTTATTTGTACTTTGATTGTCCCTATCACTTCCTAACTAGTATTATCATAGGCCCGAATCAATTGAGTAGTGGGTGTGAAATTTATCAGTTTTAACCCCATCGCATATGCAGTGCGCGTAGGGCATACATTGATGGTTGACCTGGTGTCAATCAGAATGATCGGGACCCATTTCTTTCTGCACTCTAGTGACACATATAGCGACTTATTGTGTCTTGACCCTTCTGGTGGCAGCTCTTTGTTGACAAAAGTTATTGTTGGGACTCTTTCATTCGAGGTGATTAGTGACACTAACTGTTCATGAGTTGTATCAATTGACAGCTTAGCCTTGCTCAAAGCTAATAACATTGCCTGTCGGTGTTCTCGGGAAGCCATAAGAAGCCCCCGGATAGAAATTCTTGCCTGGATCTCTTTCAGTTATTTTGGAACAAGGTCTTCTTCTACCTCTTTATCTTTGCCAAAGGACTCTCCTTGGTCTGGAGGCTTGAAGTAGCGCCCACTCCTAGTCAAATGATCAATTTCATCTGCATACCAAGTCATATCCGGTACATTGCTTACCCATTCATCATCATTGTGGGTGAGTTGTAGGTCATTATTATCCCACCATTCACTTTCGTTGACTTATCTAGCTCTTCTTGAATCATTCCCACAGTATACTCTGAATGGATTTCTGGTTCTTCTTCTTTTCCTCTGAAACTCTTTCCTTTACCACTTTCAACAGGTTTTCCGAAATCAAGTCTCAGTTTATCCTATTTTCTCTTAGTTTCTTCATCAGAAATTTCGTCACCGCTTGACCAACCATGACTGGAATTCTTTAGCTCCTACCATACCATCTGTACATTTCCAAGGTCCAATTCTTTAAAGAAATGGAGATTGGCCAAGTCCTCCTCTAGGTCGGCCAAATCATCCAACCCCTGTTCATGTACATCATCTCTGATAACATAGATAAAAAATGAGTCAAGCAGATCAACCTCAAGCTTTAGTTGACCACTAGGAACAATATACCGACTAGGATCATACTCTTTCTCTAATAGTTTGCCAGCCTCAAGCACAAGTATTTCAGTTGTTTCCTTTAACACTACCACCATAGGGCTTTTGGGTTTTGGATGGGTTGGAGGTGCATGTACAACTCGATACTTTTAGGAATATGTGCCTCAGGTTTTGGTAAATGGGTGGGTGTGATGTAGATACTGGGGTCAAAAGTAGGCGAAACTGCATGGATACAATTGGGGCGACGTGGTGGTGAGGTTTTGTCATGGGGTGGCAACGGGTTGGTTGTGATATTAGGTTTTGGCGGCTGTGGGGGAGCTATGATTTTGTTTTCAATGAGATCTTGAATCTCATGACGAAGACAGAAACACTAGTCGGTATCATGTCCAGGCTGTTAGTGAAAGGCACAGTATTTGGCGGGGTCATGTTTGGCTGGGAGAGGATCTAGAAGAGGTCATGGGTCAAGAGGTTTGAGACACCCTCTTTCTACCAGGATCTTCATGGTGTTGGTAAGGGACATACGGAGTGTAGTAAATGTTCTGTTTGAGGCTCGGGCTAAGTTTGCTATTTGTGGACCGGCATGGGCAAAGGGTCGGCTATTTTAGTGGTGGCAGTAGTAACTGAGTTGACCCTAGAAGGCTTTACAACTGTGCTACTACTGGTGGTAGCATTAGAATTGCGCCCGAAGGTTTTTGTACAGGTCCTTTGTCATCGACAATGATTCCCTTCTTGATGGCATTTTCTATCTAGACCCTCATTTTATGTAGTTTTTTAAAAGTGAACAGTGAGAGAATTGTCATCTTCTGCAGCATTTTTCCATGCAAATTCCTTACCACCATTCGAATTTGATTTTTCTCTAGTGGTCTAGTAGTCATCATCGCCGCCTTGGCCCTCCATCTGGTGATAAAGGCTACAAAACTTTCATTCGACTCTTGGCGGGTTGTGTGGACTCGCTTTTCTCCACGCCCTGCCTTTCGGAAAGGGTTGAAAAGAAGGACTCATAGTTTGGATTCCCACGGTTCTAAATCTAGTCTCACAAGTGCAATGTGAAACTGATAAACACTAAAGAGTTCAAATCTGGCAAATCATTTTGGAAAATTGATTTTAGGATCAAGAATGCCAAAATTAGACTGCTTTTCCAGATATAGAGTCGCCACCTAAATATTTTATTTTTGGGAAAATTTAGGAAACCCTGACTCGTGTCGAAGGCCACGTGTTCGTCATCACCAAAGTTGCCTTGGCTTGGGAACTTACATACGAAGGGGGAAGGTCATAAAATGAGCACCCTCGCTCGCCCGATCAAAGATCGGCCTCTGCTAATCATGATATGATCTTTTATAAATATTATGTGTTCTTGTTCTGGTTATTAAACTAGCTTTACTATGTGATGCGCGCAAGCAAGTATAGACTAGTTTGCTCAATTTGGAACAATTCAGCTCATGTTTGTTTATGAAAATGGTTTGAATTTGTCACCTCAAGTGGGCTTAAAGATGCGGTTTTGCCACCAAACATAGTGGGCTTAAAACTTACATTCGTTGAATCGTTCCAATTCAAACAACAAGCCTTCATCCACAAGCATTCATGCAGTTTAGCATTTAAACACATAGCCTCTTGGCAAGCGTGCGAAACATGGCAATATAGCAATCATACTCGTGCAAGTATGCTAAAGCGCAAAAACTCACTGAGTACTCTGAGCGAAAACAGAAAATAGTTAGAAAAATACATGATCCTAACTATACAAGATGCCTAATGCAACACATGTAATATACAATTAATAGGCTCAGCTACTAATATGGCATATGAATCGATTTGAACAACATGCGATTAAACACGTATTCAAATAAGATATTGAAATAGCAATGCAGTTTGAATGATGCGCCGAGCCTCGGTGCATGCAAGACAAATGAATGGATGTAAATATGCAAGCATAAGGTATGCTAATTGAAAATGTCCCTAATCTAACCATCAAAAGCAGTTAAATAAAAGGAAAAAAGACATGGGGTTGGTAGACATACACACATGCACGCACACTTATTATAACATTGCGCCCTCGCGAAGGAGGGTCCGAATGAATAAGCTAACTAAAAAGCTACGCTAATTGAGCTAACTATTACAACACAGTTTAACCAACTATTCTAAGCTAATTAAATATTACAAATCAATCTAATTAAATAAATACATAACTAATTTAATTACAAAGCAATTAAGCTAATTAATTACAACATAAAGTAATTAACTAACTATTCTACTTAAATAATTACAACGCTTGCATGAATTAGTTACCACTAATTAACTAACCAAATTACAACATAATTCATTATGCTAATGAATCAATTAAAGCAATCAAACGCCTTCGATGTGAGCACCAAGGAAGATGGATAGAGGTTGCACGCGCATCACCTGAAAGCTGCTCTGTCTACCCCAGACTGTCTCTGTTTCACCTTCAACCACTGCCTTTGTTTCTGCAAAAATTACACATCTGGCCACACATCAAGGACCGGCCGTGCATTACTGATGATCGGCCGGGCCTACACAGGGCCGGTCGTGCATTGATTTGGTGCAAACTCTGTTTCTGTGCTCTGAGGTGAAATTAGTGCAGATAAAGCATTTTCAAGCTTTGTTTGTCCCTCCTTCCTTCTCTGTCATAGGAAAGTCTCAAGAGAAGGTTGGGATTAATTTCAAAACCATCAATGAACAATATGATTGCTTGATGCTTGAATTCAATTTTTGACAAAAGTTGATAAAATGCAAAGAATGAGACCACCCCTCCCTCTTGTCATGGTATGAACTCAAAGAGGGAGGTTGCAACGCTTCAAGAATCATCAAAATGCCATGAATTAGCATGTAACAACTCTTGACACAAGGAACTTGGCATAACGTCCGGCCAGGTTCAAGCAATTCCAACCATTTTCTTTATGAGTGTTAATCTAAGTTTTAAACCAATTTTATTAGGCCTTTCCATTCATTAGTCCATTTATCCATGGTGATGTTAAAGTCCTCTAAGAAAGAAATAATGTCAAACAAGAGGTTCTTCTAAGAAATGAGAGAGAGACTACACCGTTGACGATGAATCTCCAAAGAGATTAAGCCATTAAGTGTAGGTCTCCCTTACATGTATTGAACAACCTTAATTGGTTGAAACCATTCTCAAATACAAATGATAGATGGTTCATTGATTATTTAGAGTGAGACAGAAGTAAGCAACACAATACAAGCTATGTATGCAAACTAATGAGACAACAAACAAACTAATCAACGCATGAAACAATTTTAAAGACTTGAACAGCCCTAAAACAGCCCATAATAGGCTAAAAGTCAAAAAAAAGTAAGCAAAATATGAGAGAATTAAAGCTAGTAAGCAAGCCTAAAAAGGGGTGGCTAACCCCTCCACTTTTTGGACCTCAAAACCACATATTTTAGCCCTTCAAAACTCTAAAAATCAGTGGCCCAAAGTTGAGGAAAAGTTGAGAAAGAAGTGGGAAACACAAGGGCAAAAGCTTGGCGAACAAGGTTCAAAGAGGGGTGGCTAACCCATCCACCTTTTGATAGCTTTTAGCCACAAGTTTCAGCCCACAAAGACAGTCCAAAACAGCCTAAAAATAGTGTCTAAAAGTAAGAAAAAGAGAGGAAAAGAGTGAGAGAGAAGTAAGGAAGAAGATGCAAAATTTATACCTTTGAAAGAGAGGTAGGCTCTTAGTTAACAACTTCATTCCAACACCCTCAAGTTTATGACACTTAGGTTGAAATCTCAGCAAAAAGCTCCAAGAACAAGCTCCAATGGCGTATGTATTGTGTATGTATAGCTAAAAAGAGGCTTGAGGGTCCAAGAAGGAAGGAAGAGGGAGGAGGGTCTCTTTATCTTTTCAAAGCCTTTTGAAAATTTTGCTAACCTTCTAGGTTATGAAGATATGTTGTAAATTCCCTACAAGAAAGCTTCAAATCCAAGCTTTAATGGTTTATGGAGAATGAAAGTTGATTTGGAGAAGAAAAGAGGCTTGAAGGTTCAAGGAGGTTCATCAATGTCAAAGCCTCTTGGAAGGTTTTTCTAACCTTGAATTCTGAATGCAGGAGCTCTACTTATAGAATTTGAGCCAAAAAAAACATAAATATCTTCAAACAAAGATATTTGTTAAATTCCCGCCAGCTGTCTGTCTGGCACCACCAAGACCTAGTCGGCCCTCCAAACACATGGCCGGTCCTCAAAACACACGGCCAGGCCTAAAGTTTTCATCAAGGTCCGGCCGGGCATCGGTGAAGCTCGGCCGGTTATACATAGACCCGGTTGGCCCTTAAAATCTGCATTCAAGCCCAACTTCAAACGGGCATAACTCCTTCATCCGAACTCCTTTTGAGAGGGTAATTTTTGGTAAAAATTGGGCCGAGCTGTGAGATGGACTTGGTGGCCCAAAATGCCAAGGACTGGGTAAAAGGCCGAAATGTTACTGCGGCCCAAAAGAGATAAAAGTCACTCCGGCCCGAGCTGTTGAAGTGACTCCGGCTCAAGAACGATAGATTTACTCTGGCTCTGCGGAGATGATTGACTTACTTCGGCTAAAGGAATGTAAAGCTGCTTCGGTTTTGACAACTTGAGTTAGTCCGGTCTCAAAAGGTAGTCCGGTCATGATTGAATTCGGGATAGGTCGGTTGTAATATTGTTACTCAGTGGATCGGTCCAAACACACCACGGTTCATGTATGAGAACCGAGATATGGTGTAACATGAAGAAGAACCGAACTACTATTAGTATGGCCTACTTTGTGGCTCGGCATAGCCATTCTTACTTCGGTCGAATGGGAGTTCGGCCATAAAGAAAACCATTCCACTTGGTTTAAGCAGTGGGGGAGGGTGTAAAAGGATAAGCATTATCCTTAGGAGAATGAATCCTAGGAGGACTCTGCATGGAGAAATACAAGTCCTACTAGGATTGTGCCACGGAAAACTCACAAACATCACCTTAGAGGGGGTAATTGAACACAATCTTTCTGAAAACTTAG
>NW_021025228.1:317066-340198 GCF_004153795.1 Camellia sinensis
GTGCGGCTCGCAAACCGCAGGTTGGGATACTGATACAGGGAATGGGAGAGTGGGCGAAATCTGCAAAAAAAGAAGAAGTGTTTAGTTCGGTCAATATATTAAAAAACCGAGATAACATACAAGAACAAGGACCGAAGTTAAATTACCAGGCCTGCCCATTTTCCAATTTATAGGTCGGCCATGGGAATTTGGGCTGGAAAACATTCCTCAAAATTCCCAGGGACCCAGAAGAAGTTCATCATCATTAACGGTCTGTCCGGTGCTGCTTATACAATGGCGGCGGCGGATCCTAAGGTAAAGGACCCATTCCAGCATCTTCGAGCCGAGGAATATTGATGGAATATTTCGGCAAAGGCCAAGGTTTTAAACCGGTTTGGTGGTTTAGCGCGGCTATTCCCATAAATAATACGGTTAATGTATTGGTGAGACAGTGGGTGGGGCATACCTAGTTGCCTTAAGGAACTCACAGATCAACGAGTACTTGGAAACCGTAGTCCGGTCTCTATTATGGATTGAAGAGTTAAAAGGAACGTAAACTTCGTTGTCCCATGGAATGACGTTCCTTTTTTTGCTAAAGTCAAATGAACGTCATCCGGATATCATAGTCCTTCCTGAATTCGGCCATCCCACCAGGGGTCTCAACTAAATACCTATACTTACCCATTTTGTTGTATAAATTTTAACGAGTTAAGTATATTTCGTGCGATAATCGTGCTCAGAAGCTCGGTCGAGCGCACGCGGGAGTGCCTGGGTAACCTAAGTCTGCAAAGTAAAAACAGTAGGGGTTAAAGCACTGATCATGGACCGTGCTACATTTACAGCAATGTATAAAAGCCCTACTTCGGCCTCAAAGACTATTCTATTCATCAGAAGGTTTGGTAGCTCGGTGAGCAGGTTGCTCGGGTACCGGTTTACGTTGTAGGGCAGCTTTCTTGAGTTCGGTCTAAAAAAATAAGAAAGTGGTTTAGTCCCAAGGCCTAAATCGGTTTGCAGTGTGATGAAAGTTACTTCGGTTGAGCCCCCTAGGGGCGGCTTCTGAGATTCGTTTAAGAACTAAGAAAGCCGGCTGGCCCCAAAAGCTTAGCTGGTTATGGACCAAGTACCTAGTTCGGTATGTGCACGTTTTGTTCGGTGAATTTATCTTGGCTAGATGGTTCAGGAAGAAACTACTGATATTCCTACAAGTTCTAGTTCGGTTATTTCTGAATCTATCTACATACATAACACAAACAAGTATCCTTAGCTTCGGTTGGGGAACGTGATTCTGGATCAAAATCGAGTTTTCTCTAGGTATATGACAAACACTTACTGATGTTCCATGAAATACTAAATAAAATATACTTGGAAGAATAATAATGCAAAAGCAAGCAGAGCATGGAAAACAGAATTAAAATCAAAAAAAGGAAAGGGAAAAAGGTATCACTTACAGGAAAAATTTATGAAGCAGAGGCAGAGCCAAGCAGGAAAACCACGAAAAACACAGACTCAGGAGGCTCAGATAGAAGCAGAGCACATAGCGAGAAGAAGGTGAATGGTTCAAAGGTAGAATGATCGTTGTGGTAAGGGAGTAGAGAGAAGGGCGGGAACTGTTCAAAAATTTCTACTACCGAGGGCGGCGACTACCCTCCAGCCCAATCAGAGCTTGCCACGTGCACTGGATATGGAGCGTACAGATGCTATATTGAAGAGACGTTTTGACGGCAAACGGAAGCCCGGAGTGAATAGCTCGCTTAAAAAATTCGAGATTTTTAGCTCGGGTGGAACAAAACTTAGTCGGCTGGAAAAGCTTAAACGACCCGGTTGATAGATCTATCCAACACCATGCGATGAATTAAGGGGCAATGAGAGGGTAACTACCATTGCGACATTCGCGTTGATATCCTCTCGCCTAATAAATTTGGGCGAACCGCCGAGCTGTGAGATGGACTTGGTGCCTCAAAATGCAAGCGTAAGGTAGAATGAACGTACTGCGGCCCAAAAGAGCATAAAAGTCACTCCGGCTCGAGCTGTTGAAGTGACTCCGGCTCAAGATCTCAATATTTACTCTGGCTTGCGGAATGATTACACGTCAAATACTGCTTCGGTTTTGAACACTGAGTTAGATCGGTTCTCTCAAAAGGGTAGTCCGGTCATGAATTGAATTCGGGATAGGTCGGTGTAATTTTACTCAGTGGATCGGTCCAAACACACCACGTTTCATGTATGAGAACCGAGATTGGCTGGTTAAACTATATATATCAAAAAAGAACCGAATCTACTGTTAACCTACTCCCGGCATAGCCATTCTTACTTCGGTCGAATGGGAGTTCGGCCATAAAGAAAAACCCATCCACGTTGTTTAAGCAGTGGGGGAGGGTTAAAGGATAACATTATCCTTATAAATGAATTCCTAGGAGACTCTGCAATGGAGAAATACAAGTCCTCACTTAGGATTTGCCACGCGAAAACTTATAAAAGCCCAACAAGCATCACCTTGGAGGAGGTAATTGACATAAAGTTTCTGAGACTAGAGCTTTGTCATATTTTCAAGCTTACTGACTTAGGCATCGGAGAGGGTTCCGGCACAACACCCGCCGGGCTAGCTCACGTTTTGTTTCAGGTTGACCAAAGGACGTCGTACGGAGGAGCGTGGACTTTGGCAACAGGATTAGCTCGAGAGATATTTCCTCCCCGTACAACCATTGCTTAGTCATTCTTGAGTCTAAATTTTCAAGGCTTCAGAAGTCTACTGTTTCCCAATGAATGGCCTCACATCAAAATTATAAGTGACTAAGAGAATAATCTAAAGGAGTGAAAAGTGTTGAGAGGTTGCTCCGTTTTGGCTTAAACCGGATTGATGTCTTATCTTCAACCCCAAACTAGGTTTCTTCCTCCCCTCCAAATTTTCTTCAAACTCCAAACATATCAATAGATTTTTTGAAATATTTTTGAAAGAGTCACCCCCTTCCATTGATTTCCACTTTTCCTTGCTCGGTTTTACCGAAAAGCTGCAATTTTAAAGAATTTTTTCACAAAATATTTTTGAAAGAGAGGATTTTTGGTGTAAATAGTTTAACCAAAATGGGGTGCAAGGTTTGGGATTAGAGTTTGAATCCAAATTTTTTTTGCTGAGAATTCAAAAGATTGCACAGTGTAACTTTCATCATCGGGTGTTCAGAATCAAGCGCCCAAGTCTAAGGGCGTAAAAATTGGGTATCTACAGGTTGCCTGTAACTCCTGAGTGGTTCACTTCCCAGTGGTCACTTCAATCTGAGTTGCTATAGGCTACTCGGCAATTAAAGGCCTCGAGCTAATCTTCCCAGCTTTTGTTTCACTAAAGTCCTCTAACTTGGCCATACCAAGATGGGCAGCCACACTAGATAAAGTTTCTTCCGAACAAGAAAGTTTAAGTCTGGTCAAGCCCATTGGGTCTGACTTTCTAGTACATGTACAAATTAGAACACTATAGATTCGGCTGTGATTATCATGTGTGGACCAATAGAAAGCGGTTCTTTATCTCCTAAGGTTCCAGCAACTTGTCAATATGTGGCGACTTGTAATACTCCGGTTCTGGCAAAATAATTTTAGCACAGCAATGTTTCGAAACTATACCCATCTTCAGATGTTGGGATATAGTTGAATCCCTGCAACCTTATTAACAATCTGTTCCAACTTGGACAGTTTCAGTCACATTCGGATAAACCTCATTTGTTTCTAGGAGAAAGAGGCCATCCCGTTGGTTGGGAAGGGAAAAAGGTCCTCCTGATGATTGTGGAAGGGGAAAAAGACCTCATGATGATTGTGCAGAACCCTCAAGTCTTTGGTAAGTTGGGTTTAGGGGAATTCCTTAATTGGGAGGGTGGAATTGGATTAGCCACCAGAAGTGTTTGGAGTAGCGGATGAGCCAGATAGAGCTGCGCAACTTCAACAAGAGCTATCACCATGGGGTGGCCACGTGTATTGGCCACACATCCAAACTTCATTAAAAGGGCCAACAACATAGGTCCACATATTTCTTCCGGAATTGAGCCATCACGGATGCCGATTGAACTGTTGGGGATGATCTAGCAGGTAAAAGAAGGGTATTTTTTGACTAGTTGATACAACTTTTGTACTTTGCTTTTTACTCAGCAGCAAAGAAACTAACACTGGCTATCCTTGAACCAAATATGTAGTTTTACAAGTTCTACCAACGCGAGTCCACAGAACTTGGAGGGAATATTTTGACTGTTTCTAAAGCATATGTTGGGCCCAACTAGCTTGAAAAGCTAAACAAGAAACCTTCAATTAAAACCAGCAGCATGCTAGCTCAACTGATCATACTGGAAAAAAGAATTGAACTCAACCCAGAAGCTGAAATGCCTGAAACCACTAATATGGAAGCCTGTTATAGATCTCATCATGTGCACTAACACAATAGTAGGAAAGAGAAACAAACACCCCTATGGGGATTAGGTACCCTGTACCTGATTTTGGAATAACTAGGGGGCTTCACTATTCAGGACAAGCACATCATACAGTCTTTAGAAATTGTTGAGAGCATCCTACCCTTATTTTAAAGGGTACTATAGCTGCACTATATGTACAGGGTTGCTCTACTTTTAGGAGTTGAATCAGGTGACATTACCAAGAGTCCTTTGGGGTCATAACCAATGAAGATCCTAGGAAATTAAAAGAGTTCAATATAGCCCTCTCTTCGAAGTCTGAGAACCTTAGGATAGCAGAGCTACCTTTTTTGAAAAATCTCAAAAAGGTTATAACACAAGGCCTCTACAGGTAACGTAGAGATATGTTGTAGTGTCACAACAAGTGTGGCCTGTGCTACCCACCAGATTATTTGGTACACAGGGACTTTTTAAGTGCACCAATGCATGCATGCAATAAACATGATAATTCAAAATAAAAGTCATATTATGGAGTTTGAGTCAAAGGTTTTCATACATCCCCAACCAGAGTCGCCAGAAACTTTAACATGTCCAGGAGGTACCATGTGCGTTAAACAGTTTCGGACCATCGATTTATTTGATCTAGTCTTACGGGCTATAATGTGAAACATTATTGAGGTCAGATTGACAACTAATTGAAAATCTATTTTATACAAACTTATTTGCCACAAATGGACTACATCACCAAATTTTAGAGTTACCACCTAAGTTTTTAGGAAAATTAGGAAACCACGACTCATTTTCCATGGCCACTATTCGATTATAATCAAAGTTGTCTTGGCTTGGAACCTTAGGTATGAGAGGGAAGGTCATTATTGAGCACCCCCGCCACCCGATCAAAAGATTCGGCCTTTTACTAACCATCATATGAATTTTATTTACTTTATAATGTTCATGTTCCAATTATTAATTAATCCTATTTACTATGTGAAGCAAACAAGTATGGTATATGTCATTCATTTTGGAACAATTTTGACTTCATGTATTGGAAAAGGAGTTTTGAAAATGTATTATATAGAGAATTGGAGTCAAACATAAATTCAACATCATTCCAAATTAAGCGAATAACCTTCCATCCATCGGCATTCATAGATCTATATCAAATAGGCAATAGCCAAAACATGATAAAATGCTAAACAATAGTAAGGAAGACACACAGAAGCGGGATGCTAAAACATAAAGAACTTACATTTTTTACTGACGTTTCCCGCAAACGGCTACTCAAAGCAAAAAGTTAGCGAAATTATACATGATCTTATATACAAAATCCTAATGCAACACAATGAAACGCAACTAAAATTTGGCCTCTAAGATTATGACATGTGAATAATCTCAAGAAACATGAGGTTAGGTGCACATAATTCACATAAGAAATTATTAAATCTACAAATGCAAAGTTAACCAAATCAAGATGTATTGAAAACATGAAATACAAAGCATGGATATAATGAAAAACAAAATAATGATGTATATTTCACAAAAAGAAGCAAGTAAAAGAATGGGATTTAGAAAGAAGCGGGGAGGGAAATTATTACAAACTTTGGACCAAATTATTACAAACCAAATTAGAGAGGGAGTACGAGAATATTATAACAAAAATAACAAAAAAACTACAAAACACTCAAAATAAACATAAAACAAAAATAAGCTTCCACACACTTGGAAACCACCGCGTAACATTGGAAGGACTACCTATCTTGTCCAAAAGGAAGCTAATCGGCCGGCCAAATAGTAGCCGGCCAAGAAGGTCAAAGCAAAACCTGTCTTGTTGTAAAATCGAGAAATGAGCAAACAAGAAATATGTTACGGTGGGGCTTAACTAACCACTTTCAGTAACTTACAACAAAACTAATATGAAATCAAAGCAAGAAAACAAATACAAAGATAGAAAGTTACAAGAAATGAAGGAACTTGAACCTAAATACTTTATTACAAAAACAATTGAAACCAAAGTAAGAAAATGAATTTTGAAATGAAATTGAAATATAATTGAAAATTCACCTCTCCCAAAGAAAAGAGTACCTCTTGATTCAATCTTCCTCTTGATTACCCTCATGTTTGGCATGAATTATGTTCTAATCCTCAATTGAAGAGCTTGGAATTTGAGCTAGAACAATAGTTTTTAGCAATGTATGATCACGCTTTACTCTTTTTCCAAACTTAGCAAGACCTACTCTCTCTATTGATCAAGACTTTAGGGACTTGGTTCTTGAGTGTTTTTGCAAGAGGAAGATGAGATGTATAGAGGGCTTGCGTAACTTTCACGATTTTGGATAAGAGCACTCTTTCTTGTTTTCAAGCTCTTCTTTTCTTCTCAAAATTCTAACTCAAATTAGCATTATCTTTACACTTCTCTTGTTTTTTTTATTTCCCCAAATTCAAGATTAGAGCTTCTCATTATAAGGCAATGCCAAGTGGGCACTGGTGGAAGGACAAAGTGGAAGACAATGTGGACATTCAGGAAGGACAATGGAGCTAATGTGGGCACTAATGAAGCTAATGAGAGGACAATGTATAAATTGGAGTGAATGGTGAGTGGGTGATGGTGTTGCTGTGATTAGGGAAACTAGATGGTAAGTGGGAATGGTGTGGTGTGATTATGATAGTAGCGATACGAGAGTGGGGATTGATGGGGTATACTAGGAGTGTTTTATGGATAAGTGACGTGGGATTGATGGGGTATGATATGAAAGTAGATTGTGAGTGGTGGGGATGGTGGGGTGCTGTGATTATGAAAGTGCATGGTGAGTGGCGATTGATGGGGTTATTGATTATGAAAAGTGATGGTGGAGTTGGGGATGGTGGGGAGTGATTAAGAAAGTGCATGGTGAGTGGCGATTTGATGGGGTATGATATGAAAGTGGTATGTGAGTTGGATGGTGGGGTTGATTGATGAAGTTAATGGTGAGTTGGAGATGGTGGGGTGTGATTATGAAAGTGGCGAAGTAGTGGGGATTGATGGGGTTATGATTTGGGAAATTGGATAGTGGAGTGGGAATTGATGGTTATGATTATTGAAAGTGGAATATAGAGTGGTATGGTGGGATGTGGATTATGAAAGTGGGTAGTGAGTGGGTATGGTAGGGTGTGATATGAAAGTGGATGGTGAGTGGAGATGGTGGAGGTGTGATTATGAAAGTGAAATAGTGACGTGGTGGATTTGGATGAATGTTATGATTATGAAAGTAGATGGTGAGTGGAGATGGTGAGGCGGTGTGATATAAAGTGATGGTGAGTCGGATGTGGGCTGTATTATGAAAGTGGATGGATAGTAGTGATTGATTTGGCGGTATATTAGGAAAGTCGATAGGGTTGTGGAATTGATTGAGGTATTGATATGAATAGAGGAGTGTGGGGTGGTGGGGTGTCATTACGAAAGTGGACAGTGAGTGGGGTTTAATGGGAATGGTTATGAAAGTGGATGGAGAGTGGTATTGATGTGTAGAAAATTTTGGTAGTGGAGATTTGAGAAGAAACAAGATTCTTTTGGTGTGAAGATTGATGGTTTGAATGAAAAATAATTTGGCCAAAAAATGTGTAAAGGTTTGGGATTAAAGCTCAAATTCCATCTCTCTTACTGAAGTTTTTGTGAGAGAAACACATTCTGATTGTCTCATCGGGTAATCAAAGAAAGCGCTCAAGTCTAGGGCCGGTTCCAAAATTGGGGGTGTTACAGATCCCTATAATAGAATAGACACAAGAAATAAGAAAGGAGTAATTGTTTTTATTATTCAATTATCATCAATTATAAAAAAATCAGGGAGAGTTTTTTTTTTTTTTTGGATAAAGAAAGGAGATGGTTTGTTTATATTTATATACGACACTTGGAAACAAATATATCGTTTTTGGGTGTTTCAACTCTAAAAAAAGAGATAATTGATTATATAGATTCTTCATAACTTTAGAAATATAGTAGATTTAAAAAATTAGCGATTTTTTTTTTTTTTTTCTTGATTTAAGAAGGAGAGACGATTTGTTTATATTTATATAGGGACTCTTTTGAAAGAAATATATTTATTTTTTGAGTGTTCAACTCCAAAAATAAGAGATAGTTGATTTATGTAGGATTCTTCATGACTATTAGAAACATAATAGATTTGATAGGGGTAAAATTAGATTAAGAAAAATAGAAAACATGGGTAAGCCTTCACACTTATTAAAATTAGTTAGTACGATTTGAAAATTTTGAAAATTTAAATAACTTTTGATTTACACTGTAACGCCCCAAAATAAATAGACATTATAACTCCATACATTTCTGATTAAACATGCAGAAACTTGCCTTTCTATTTGTTTATGCAACATTTCATCTAACAAACATAAAGTTAGGAGATATGACTGAAATGAAATAAGATTTGTCTATATACAAGTAAATGCCTTAAAAGGCAACAAATTTCCAAGGCCTTGCGCAGTTACAACAAATGAGTTACTACTCAATACAAAGAAGCCCTTGCTAGCTTTAAAAATTTACAACAAAATAAGAAAAGAAAAAACAGTCTAACGAGGCCTCAAGCTCCAATATCTTTCCCCAAGTCATTTGGATATGCGGATGGCACGCCAGTCCACCTTGAAAATGGTCTGTAGGGTGTAGCATAAAGCCAGTAGAATAAAACAATGACATATTATGATATTTAACAAATTCATAAGTTTGAATGCATTATGAAATTGCCATAATAAAACATGCATTTTTCTTAAATTTGAAAAATGCTAGTGCAAGCATTACAAAACCACAATTTCAGTAGACTTCCTTTAAAAAGAACTAATTGGTAAATACAATGGATAATCTCCAGGGGTTAGTATTCCAAGAATAACAGCTATACAAGCTATTTATGCATTTACTGGATTTATCTGGATGGAATCGACACCTACTGCGTGGCTTTCTGGTCTGCTATACTAAAGGACACAAAACCAAATTATTACCACACCTCTTACAGGTTTTACCCATTTATTTACCTTTCAAATAACACAAATAGTATTCCAGACCAACAATTTTTCAAGACATGAAGTCATCTCTCTATCAAGAAGGGGAAGACAGAGGCAACAAATGTTATGTCCTTTTCGGATAAGGACTTGGAACGAATTTACTGTCCCCATAATGATGCCCTGGTTGTCACTCTCCGAGTCAAGGATTTTGACGTCAAGCGGATTCTGATTGACCAGGGTAGTTCATGTGAGATTAATTGAACATAATCTTCTGAATACATTGGAGCTTTGTCTATTTGTCAAGTTTGCTGACTTAGGCATCGGAGAGGTTTCCGGCACACACCCGCCGGCTAGCTCACGTTTGTGTTTTCAGGTGACAAAGCGACGTCGTACGGAGGAGCGTGGACTTGGTCAACAGGATTATACGAGGAGAATTATTTCCTCCCCGTACACCATTGTAGGTCATTCTTGAGTCTAAATTCAAGCTTCAGAAGTCTACTTTCCAATGGAAGTGGCCTCACATCAAAATTATAAGTGTACTAAGAGATATTCCTATTTTAGTGAAGGTTGCTCCGTTTTGGCTTAACCGGATTGATGTCTATCTTCAACCCCAACTAGGTTTCTTCCCTCCCCTCCAATTTTCTTCAACTCCAAACATATCAATAAGATTTTTGAAATATTTTTGAAAGAGTTCACCTCCCTTCCATGATTTCCACTTTGTCCTTGCTCGGTTTACCGAAAAGTGCAATTTTTAAAGAATTTTCCAAAATATTTTGAAAGAGAGGATTTTGAGTTGTAAAATAGTTTAACCAAAATGGGGTGCAAGGTTTGGGATTAGAGTTTGAATCCAAATTTTTTTGCTGAGAATTCAAAAGATTGCACAGTGTAACTTTCATCATCGGGTGTTCAGAATCAAGCGCCCAAGTCTTAAGGGCGGTAAAAAATGGGTATCTACAGGTTGCCTGTAACTCCTGAGTGGTCACTTCCCAAGTGGTCACTTCAATCTGAGTGCTATAGGCATACTCGGCAATAAAGGCCTCGACTAATTCTTCCCAGCTTTGTTTCACTAAGTCCTCTAACTTGGCATACCAGATGGCAGCCACACTAGATAAAGTTCTTCCGAACAAGAAAAGTTTTTAAGTCTGAGTCAAGCCCATGGGTTTTAGGACATTGGAGAAGAGGCGAATGTGGACCATAGGGTCTCCAGTTCCATCAAACTTGTCAATATGTGGCATTTTAAACCGTTCTGGCAATTTGACAGCTGTTTCCGTATACCCATCTTCAATGTTTGGGATATAGTTGATTCCCTGCAACCTTTTAAACATCTGTTCCAACTTGGACAGTTTCATCACATTCGGATAAACCTCATTCGTTTCTAGGAGAAAGAGCATCCCGTTGGTTGTGGAAGGGAAAAAGGTCCTCCTGATGATTGTGGAAGGGGAAAAAGACCTCATGATGATTGTGCAGGAACCCTCAAGTCTTTTGGTACATTGGGTTTAGGGAATTCCTTAATTGGAGAGGGTGGAATTGGATTAGCCACCAGAAGTGTTTGAGTAGCGGATGACCCAGATAGGAGCTGCAATTCAACAAGAGCATCACCATGGGTGGCCACTGTATTGGCCACAACATCCAAACTTCATTAAAGGGCCAACAACATGTCCACTATATTCTCCGAAACTTGAGCCATCACGGATGCCGATGAACTAGTTGGGGATGATCTAGCAGGTAAAGAAGGGGTATTTTGACTAGTTGATACAACTTTTGTACTTTTGCTTCTTGTACTCAGCAGCAAAGAAACTAACACTGGCTATCCTTGAACCAAATATGTAGTTTTACAAAGTCTACCAACGCGAGTCCACAGAACTTGGGGGATATTTGACTGTTCTAAAGCTATGTTGCCCAACTAGCTTGGAAAAGCATAAAACAGAACCTTCAATTAAAATTCAGCAGCATGCTAGCTCAACTGATCATACTGAAAAAGAATTGAACTCAAACCCAGAAGCTGAAATGCCTGAACCACTAATATTGAGAAGCCCTGTATAGATCTCATCCATTGCACATAACACATAGTAGGAAAGAGAACAAACACCCCTATGGGGATTAGGGTTACCCTGTCCTGATTTTGAAATAAACTAGGGCTTCACTATTCAGACAAGCGACATCATACATCCTAGAAATTGGAGAGCATCCTACCCTAATTTTGAAAGGTACTATAGCTCACTATATGTACAGGGTTGGCTCTACTTTAGGAGTTGAACTCAAGGTGACATTACCAAAGAGTCCTTTGGGTCATAACCAATGAAGATCCTAGGAAATTAAAAGAGTCAATATAGCCTCTCTTCGAAGTCTGAGAACCTTAGATAGCAGAGCTACCTTTTTGAAAAATCTCAAAAGGTTATAACACAAGGCCTCTACAGTAACGTAGAGATATGTGTAGTGTCACAACAAGTGTGCCTGTGCTCCCACCAGTATTTGGGTAACACAGGGACTTTAAGTGCACCAATGCATGCATGCAATAAACATATAATTCAAAATAAAAGTCATATTATGGAGTTTGAGTCAAGGTTTCATAACATCCCCAACAGAGTCGCCAGAAACTGTAACATGTCCAGGAGGTACCCATGTGCGTTAAACAGTTCGGACCATCGATTTATTTGATCTAGTCTTACGGGTATAATGTGAAACATATATGAGAGTCCAGATTTGACAACTTTATAGAAAATCTATTTTATTACAAACTTATTGCCACAAATGGACTACATCACCAAATTTTAGAGTTACCACCTAATTTTTTAGGAAAATTAGGAAACCCACGACTCATTCCATGGCCACTATTCGATATAATCAAAGTTGTCTTGGCTTGGAACCTTAGGTATGAGAGGGGAAGGTCATTAATTGAGCACCCCCGCTCACCCGATCAAAAGATCGGCCTTTACTAACCATCATATGAATTTTATTTACTTTATATGTTCATGTTCCAATTATTAATAATCCTATTTACTATGTGAAGCAAACAAGTATGGTATATGTCATTCATTTTGGAACAATTTGACTTCATGTATTTGGAAAGAGTTTTGAAAATGTATTACTTAGAGAAATTGAGTCAAACATGAAATTCAACATCATTCCAAATTAAGCGACATAACCTCCATCCATCGGCATTCATAGATTTATATCAAATAAGCAACTAGCCACATGATAAAATGCTAAACATAGTAAGGAAGACACACAGAAGCGGGATGCTAAAACATAAAAACTTACATTTTTACTGACGTCCCGCAAACGGCTACAAAGCAAAGTTAGCGAAATATACATGATCTTATATACAAAATCCTAATGCAATTCACACATGAAACGCAACTAAAGATTTGGCCTCTAAGATATGACATGTGAATAATCTCAAGAACATGAGGTAGTGCACATAATCACATAAGAATTGATTAAATCTACAAATGCAAACTTAACCAAATCAAGATGTATGAAACATGAATACAAAGCATGGATATAATGAAAAACAAAATATGATGTATATTCACAAAAGAAAGCAAGTAAAAGAATGGGATAGAAAGAAGCGGGGAGGGAAATTATTACAACACTTTGGACAAATTATTACAAACCAAATTAGAGAGGGAGTACGAGAATATTATAACAAAAATACAAGAAAACTCACAAAACACTCAAAATAAACATAAACAAAATAAGCTTCACACACCTTGGAAACCACCGGTCAACATTGGAAGACTACCTATCTTGTCCAAAAGAAGCTAATCGGCCGGCCAAATAGGCTAGCCGGCCAAGAAGGTCAAGCAAAACCTGTCTTGTTGTAAAATCGAGAAATGGAGCAAACAAGAAATATGTAGGTGGCTTAACTAACCACTTTCAGTTAACTTACAACAAAACTAATATGAAATCAAAGCAAGAAAACAAATAAAAGATAGAAAGTTACAAGAAAATGAAGGAATTGAAACCTAATTACTTTATTACAAAACAATATGAAACCAAAGTAAGAAAATGAATTTGAAATAGAAATGAAAGAATTGAAAATTCACCTTCCAAAGAAAGAGTGACCTCTTGATTTCCAATCTTCCTCTTGATTACCCTCATGTTTGCATGAATTATGTTCTTAATCCTCAATTGAAGAGCTTGGAATTTGAGCTAGAACAATGGTTTTTAGCAAGTGTATGATCACTCTTTACTCTTTTTCAACTTAGCAAGACTACTCTCTCTTTGATCAAGACTTTAGGACTTGGTTCTTGAGTGGTTTTTGCAGAGGAAGATGAGATGTATAGAGGCTTGGTAACTTCACGATTTTGGAAAGAGCACTCTCTTGTTTTCAAGGCTTTCTTTTCTCTCAAATTCTAACTCAAATTTAGCATTATCTTTACACTTCTCTTTTTTTTTATTTCCCCCAAATTCAAGATTAGAGCTCTCATTATATAGGCAATGCAAGTGGGCAATGGTGGAAGACAAAGTGGAAGACAATGTGGAGCATTCAGGGAAGACAATGGAGCTAATGGGGCACTAATGAAGCTAATGAGAGACAATGTATAATGGAGGTGAATGGTGAGTGGTGATGGTGGTGTGTGATTAGGAAACTAGATGGTAAGTGGGAATGGTGTGGTGTGATTATGATAGTGGATAGAGAGTGGGGATTGATGGGGTATGACTAGGAGTGTGGATAGTGAGTGGGAATTGATGGGGTATGATTATGAAAGTAGATGGTGAGTGGGGATGGTGGGGTGTGATTATGAAAGTGCATGGTGAGTGGCGATTGATGGGGTATGATTATGAAAGTGGATGGTGAGTTGGGATGGTGGGGTGTGATTAAGAAAGTGCATGGTGAGTGGCGATTGATGGGGTATGATTATGAAAGTGGATGGTGAGTTGGGATGGTGGGGTGTGATTATGAAAGTTAATGGTGAGTGGAGATGGTGGGGTGTGATTATGAAAGTGGACGAAGAGTGGGGATTGATGGGGTATGATTGGGAAAGTGGATAGTGAGTGGGAATTGATGGGGTATGATTATGAAAGTGGATAGTGAGTGGGTATGGTGGGATGTGATTATGAAAGTGGGTAGTGAGTGGGTATGGTAGGGTGTGATTATGAAAGTGGATGGTGAGTGGAGATGGTGGGGTGTGATTATGAAAGTGAATAGTGAGTGGGGATTGATGATGTATGATTATGAAAGTAGATGGTGAGTGGAGATGGTGAGGTGTGATTATAAAAGTGGATGGTGAGTGGGGATGGTGGGCTGTAATTATGAAAGTGGATGGATAGTAGTGATTGATGGGGTATAATTAGGAAAGTCGATAGTGGGTGGGAATTGATGAGGGTATGATTATGAAAGTAGATGGTGAGTGGGGGTGGTGGGGTGTCATTACGAAAGTGGACAGTGAGTGGGGATTAATGGGATATGGTTATGAAAGTGGATGGAGAGTGGGAATTGATGTGTAGAAAATTTGGTAGTGGAGATTTGAAGAAACAAGATTCTTTTGGTAGTGAAGATTGATGAGTTTTGAATGAAAAATAATTTGGCCAAAAAATGTGTAAAGGTTGGGATTAAAGCTCAAATTCCATCTCTCTTACTGAAGATTTTGTGAGAAACACATTCTGATTGTCATCATCGGGTAATCAAAAGAAAGCGCTCAAGTCTTAGGGCCGGTCAAAATGGGGTGTCTACAGATCCCTATATAGAAGTAGACACAAGAAATAAGAAAGAGTAATTGTTTTTTATTATTCAATTATCATCAATATAAAAAATAGGGAGAGTTTTTTTTTTTTTTTGGATAAGAAAGGAGATGGTTTGTTTATATTTATATACGACACTTGGAAACAAATATATCGTTTTTGGGTGTTCAACTCTAAAAATAAAGAGATAATTGATTTATATATGATTCTTCATAACTTTTAGAAAATATAGTAGATTTAAAAAAATAGCGAGATTTTTTTTTTTTTTCTTGATAAGAAGGGAGAGACGATTTGTTTATATTTATATAGGACTCTTTGAAAGAAATATATTATTTTTGAGTGTTCAACTCCAAAAATAAAGAGATAGTTGATTTATGTAGGATTCTTCATGACTATTAGAAAACATAATAGATTTGATAGGGTAAAATTAGAATTTAAGAAAAATAGAAAACATGGTAAGCTCTTCACACTTTTAAAATAGTAGTAGATTTGAAAATTTGAAAATTTAATAACTTTTGATTTACACTGTAACGCCCCAAAATAAATAGACATTATACTCCATTACATTTCTGATTAAACATGCAGAAACTTGCCTTTCTATTTGTTTATGCAACATTCATTCTACAACATAAGTTAGGAGATATGACTGAAATGAAATAAGATTTGTCTTATACAAGTAAATGCCTTAAAGGCAACAAATTTCCAAGGCCTTGCGCAGTTACAACAAATGAGTTACTACTCAATACAAAGAAGCCCTTGGCTTAAAATTTACAACAAAATAAAAAAGAAAAAACAGTCTAACGAGCCTCAAGCTCCAATATCTTCCCAAGTCATTGACTTGGCGGAGGCACGCCAGTCCACCTGAAAATGGTTTCTCTCGTAGGGTGAGCATAAAGCCCAGTAGAAATAAAATCAATGACATATATGATATTTAACAATGTCATAAGGTGAATGCATATGAAATGCCATAATAAAACATGCATTTTTCTTATTTGAAAAAATGCTATGCAAGCATTACAAAACCACAATTTCCAAGACTTCCTTTAAAAAGAACTAGATGGTAAATACAATGGATAAATCTCCAGGGTTAGTATTCAAGAATAACAGCTATACAAGCTATTTATGCATTTTACTGGGATTATCTGGATGGAATCGACACCTACTGCGTGGCTTTCTGGTCTTATACTAAGGACACAAAAACCAAATTAATTACCACACCCTCTTACAGGTTTACCATTTATTTACCTTTCCAAATAACACAATATATGTATTCCAAACAATGTTTTCAAGACATGAAGTCTCCAGTTTACAAATCCATGATATGCACAATGCGATGTATACTTTGTAAACATTTCCAACCCCTAATCCACATGTAATTTCCACAATAATTAATACAACCCTCCACTAGTTGCCAAAATAATTATTTCTAATGCCATTATCAAAAGATGACAGTAACAACAATAATAATAATATCCAAAATGATATCAAAGCCGGAATCCCAACGATTTATACAAAATCTCCATGATTCCCAAAAACAACATTCACACTCCTTATGAGTCTTGTGAATTTCAATAGAAAACATTCAAATTTCCAAAACATACGTTTAGTTTTTTTTTTAACAATTTCATTCTTTCAAAAAGAGTAATCAATACTCGAGAATTTCCAGAAGTTCATAAACATTTACCAACCAAACCTTTTTTCTCAAAATCCTCATAACACAATTCCACACCATTTTTCCAAAACACCAACCATTCTAGTTTTTGACAAAACTTTGGGGATTTCATTCCAAAACACGATTTTCCTGTAAAACCTCATCAATCAACCACCACAACTTACAATCTCAAACCATAACCGAATATAAGATTTTTTCCCAAAATTAATGCATTTATACATATATAACCAAAACCTATCCTTTCCAAAAACTTTTAACTAACTAGGATAACGAATAACAAAGCTAAACAACACACATATCGTTAAGAAATCCCGACCTCAACTCCAAAAGAGGAGAAAGCCCAAAAGCTCAAAATTTGACGGCGATGAAAACACAAACTTTTCAAATTAAAACGAATCCTTCAACTCTGTCAATCTTAAAGTTTTAGGTACTAGGGTTTATAAATGGGTAAAAGGAAGTGAAACCAAGGTTTAGAGCTCAAAAAGCTCAAAAATGGTGAAACAATCGAGACAAAGAAGAAGATAAGCTCAAAACATATATTTTTAACGTTTTACTAATATTTATAGAGTCGCCGGATCGCAGGCCTGAACAACAGGTCGCGGGCGTGGCCTTCACCATCGCGGGTGCGACCAGTACCCTCACAGGTATGCACTTTCCTCCTATACAACAGGCTTGAAGACGTATTTAGTCGTGGCTTGGTCGTGGCCCATTGCAGGTGCGACCACCAAACACATACACCGTAAGCGCAATCAGGAAGACCGCAATCGCGACCAGCCAAATTGAGCAGACTGCCCATCGGTTTCAAGGTTCAAAGCTAAGGTTCCCGACCACAAAAGAAGCCCAACACAATAAAATACAAACCACAACAAGTGTTAACCCAAACATAAGAACAAGAAAGTTTGGGTCTTAACCTGGACCGCTACATACACTAATCTATACTATCATATAAGTAACAGTAATAGTACAAACCTAGACTAACTATTCAAAAATTAATCAAAATTGTTAACTTGTGGTTCAGATTTATTCTACACGTAGATTTTACACTACACAAATTCAAACATTGTTGTGTGTTTGAGTTTTAAAGTATCAATGTAATTATTTGGGACAATTACATAAAAAATAAAAAATAAAAACCTAGGATTTGTGGCTTGTAACAAAATAAACTATGATTTTTTTTAATTATTATTCAACTCATTCAAATTTACACAAACAAAAAATCTTACCCTTTTGCAGAAAATAAAGAAAGAACGGGAGAGATATAGGCAATGAAATTCAAATGGTTAAGGGGAAAAAATAGAGAGAACGAATAGGAAGATGCTAAGAAAGTGCTGAAACTTCTTTAGGCAGGAAATTTATTTTTGGTCAATGAAATCTAACCATTAATCTCATAGATGGGTTGATCTTAACCAATTGTGTTAGAAAGACAATTTCAAAAACCGTTATGTTTTATTATATAGATTTTCTAGCTAATGATCCGTTCATAAAATCACTCCCAACCCAAACTAATGAAAATTAAATAATCTAATTTAAGGATAATATTCCAATATGAAGTTTAGTGAAATGCTATTATGTCACTATTTTTTTCACCATTTTATTTCACTTGTTAAGTATATTGATGCAATCAAAGTCCTGTATATGTGTAGGATTCATGTTATTCAATAAATAATGGAACTAATCAGGCTACATAGAAAATCACATAAAAAAATGAATAATTTCAGTATAATATTTTGGTAATATATAATAGCCCTCTAATATTTATAGTTATAAAAGTTACAACTTATACAAATTAGCAATATTAACCTTTTAACAATAGTGAAATGCAAAAAATACAACTCTTTAATTATTTTTTTTTGTCAATTTTAAAAGTTAAAGTTAGTAAAATCAAAGCATAAAACTTAAGATATTATACAATAGTAATCAAACTGAAAATGACACTTCTAAATTAACATTGTTCTGCCGACTTAATTAGTGGTACACCTAAACAATAATGTGCACCACATTGAAGCTATGAGAACAAAGTTAAGAACACAATAAAGCCGTTAAGTAAACGTCAAAGATTCAAGTTGTCTGCTTATCTCATACTCTTAGTACTTGTACGACATCCAAGCCCACTGTGTTCATAGGTAATACATAACACCAAAGCACATTAACAGGCTTATAAAGCAGCAACACTCAAACTATTCTAGTCTATATAATAAAGCAACAAAAGAATAATTTTAACATTCGAAAATTTTAAGAAAATAAACACAAATGAATTTCAACAGTTCAATAATTAATTAATCTAATAAATTAATATATTTCATCTTGCAATGAAAACAATTAATGAATTCAATAAATGCAAAATAAATGAGAGAGGGACTTGGGTTGCTATTGCACATAGTGCACAACGACCATTATTGCATGACTTATTGGGCACATTCTAGGACCTATTTTAATAATCCAAAAGTTAACTTTTTAGAGTTAACTTTTTAGAGTATATTAAGTAGACCACAAAAAATAAATAAATAAATAAATAAAAATAAATAAAAAAAATTGATCGGATATCAATAGTTCTTTCATCAAATCATATTTGTATCTATTGGCTTTTTTGGCTTTCGAAGGTTAGAATTGTAATTTGAGTGTACCAGTAAGGATCAATAAGTCCTTACAAAGATTAATAAAAGACAACCAATTAGTCATATGATTGCTTCGAAGTTCTTTCAGCCTCAATGAAAAGGACTTTACTGGTGGCTTAGTTTTTAGGAGAAAATTGAGAAGAATAAAAGAAAGAGGGAACAAATAGTGTCAAAAATCAATCTTTCATTATGTAAACAGAAGTTTACAATTGTACCTTTACGCTTTCACAGCTTCTAAGAGGATTACAGCAACAGACTAACTTAGAATTACTCCTAGGAATTTGAAGTGCAATACAGGAATGTAATGACTGGAATTTAAAGGAATGGAAAGTATAAAGTAAATGAACTAGTTTCTGAATCTGGTTCTGGGTCTTTGCATTATCAGCATTCTCCTCTATTTATAGGCTTTGAAGATAGCTGTCGAAGTGGCTAATAACCGTCGAAGTAGGTGATAACTGTCAAAATGATCTCCATGATCACTAAGTGTGATTCTGAATAGTTTGCTTCCACTATTCCACTCTCGTGGTTGGGCTTCCCTCCAAAATTTGAATTTAAATTGTAAGCAACCGTTGTGGCCACGTCACCTTGGGCACCCTGACTGTTCCCATGTCTCGCGGATCCATTGCCATTGCTACAAATTGACACGTGTCTGTTAACGATTAGAGACTTTCACTGATTCCCCAACTTGCCCTTTATGATCCACGTGTTAGGCTGTGATAGGTCTGTACAAAATATATAGCCAACATTACCTCCTGTATTAATATAGCCAATACTTGGTAATACTAGTGGATCCATGAGTTTTGCCCACGTCTTAGGACGTGTGTGAATTTTATCCTAGAAGTATAACCATCTCCAAACAATGTTCAAAACACTGAACTTTATTTAATTCTCTCTTATGCTTGGAACCTGCCTCCACTATCTTTGTAAACAAAAGGACTGATACATCTCTAATGGCTAAACAAACCCTTTCTTTCATTGATCAAGCATATGAAAAGGTTTTGGACGATGATAATCAATCTCGAAGAAACTCCCATGCATTTATTAGTCATATTTATCCCCCCCATTTAAACAAGTTATGGAGGCTTTCGCAAAATACGAGCCTTTAGACCTAAAATTTTCCCAAATAGACCTTGGAAGTTTTTCATCTACTCAAAAACCTTCTACATGGGATAAAGGCGCCTCCTCTTTTACAGGAAATATTGGTTGGAATGTTTGGCCAACACCAACCCAACCTCAAACAATAGAGCGAATTCACCACAGATTTGTTGAATTCGATGACCCTAATGTGATTCCTCCCTCTTTACACAGCTCTGTGGTATACCCATATATTCCATTCGACCGTCTTCGTTGCCTCGAAGACAGCTTGTTTTCGGCATGGTATACCTTTACCTTACTGACAAAAATAGTGCGAAAGACCCCTCACCCCATTGAAGCTTTGGGAATGAGTCCCTCAAACTTAGCCAAGAAAGAAAAACACTGATCATCTGATTGGCTAGAGTGTGTAAATGAGCCTCAGTTTCCACCTCCTTTTGGAGGGAACCCAACTGATCCTTCCTTCCTTTTAATCCTAATTGGATTGAGGAATTAAAACTCACTCTCTTTGAAATCCAGCATTTCGCCCCCTATTAGGCTCCAGTTTCTTCAATTGCTTATCCGTAGTATAAAGCCCAAACTTTACTTGCTGCCTTTTCTCATTTATCTTTTGAAGTCCTTCGAGATGACACCTCTTACAAGAACCTTCTATGGTCTTGTGACATTATCTCTTGAAGCCATATCCTTAACCATGTGGCCTAAGCAGAGCTTCACACTTTCGTGGATCAGCTCCCCTTGCTGCTTAACTGGCACAAAAATGCTTTGGCTGATAGCGAATCATTAGAGGAGATCTCTATTGTTCGCATTCAAACCTAATATAAGGCAGAGAATCTTTTTGAAGAGTATGAAGACTTCAAGAACCAGGATTCAAAGTATGGAGAAGATGCCAATATGGGTGATATGTATAGGACAGGTGAAATGGATGAAGTGGAGAAAGCCTTTAAGAAAGCAGAATTTGAGATGAGGGCCTAACAACTCTTCCACCAAACAAGGGATCATCAATTAGATAAATCAAATTTAGATAGGATAAAGGAAAGGTTAGAAAAAGAACATGTGTTTATTGAATTTTGCTGGACAAAGTTTCATGACCTTGTAACTTTGTCCATTCCTTACTTTTATGAAATTGAGAATATAGCCAAATAGGATCTCCCAATGTAAATGCTTATATCAATAAAATTGAGTTTTCATATTCCAATTGCATGGTTAATATGACTTCATCCCTCAATTTTTTCACGTAATCTATAAATAGCAGCTTCAAAGTAACCAATCTTATTTCGAAGCTTGGTTTAAGTGTTTTGAAGCATAGAGTTCCTCTTTAAAAGTGACAATATCTTCCTTCGAAGGGCTCTGTCTTAGTAGAAAGTTCAAAAGATACTTTCATATATGGGTAAGTCCTCTGTTTTTTAAAATTTTCACACCACTTTATCAACTACTGGCCTCATAGTGCCCACTTACTTCAAAGCCAAACCAAGCAAAAATTGTGCTTCCTTTCATCAAAGAACACTAAAAATACTCCTTCAAAGGAAATTTTCTTTGAGAAAAATCCTATAAAACTCTCTAAGTAGACAAGTCTTAACTCCACTTGAGTTTAAGACATAAACTTTAAAATTTTTTGCAACACACTGCTTTCGAAACCAACTACCTATTTCGAAGCCAAGCTAAACAATTTGAAATATATTTCCCTCTCTCATAAGGTAACAAGATGTTGTTTTGAAGGAAGCTCTCTTTATTGTGTTTTCAGGACTTATAAAATAAGGCCTTAATCATACAAAGGTCAAAATAACCAATCAATTAACTTGAGCCTATTTGACCCGCTAGGTTGAATGGGTAATTTTGGATAGAAAGGTTTAAAGCCCCAATTTCTTGCGCTGTTACATATTTTCTTGTCCAGTATTTTCTTTCACTCCCATTGCTGTCAACCTCAACTCCTTACCCTTCTCCTACTCTCTCTCTTTACCCTCCTTTCAATCTCTCACTAATGGCTTTTTCTTCCTTGAAAGTACCAGTTGTTGAGCACTTACGTCCCTCGGTAGATTTGAGGAGATGTATTACCGACGAGATAGCCAAATACTAGACACCAGAGAGTCAAAGCGAGATTGATGGATGGATCTTGATCCCTCGCCACTATGCTCAAGGGCAGTTCATTCTTGGTCCCTGTAGACGTCCCCGAACGCCCCGGGAGGAACGAGTCCCCCGTTCCGTTCGATATTGGGTTCACTACAGTTCAGGACTCTAAAATTGTCACGGTTCTAAATCTGAACCAAAGAGTCCAAATCCGGCAAATCGTTTTGAGAAAACAGATTTTTGAAAGAAGTGCCAAACATGGACTGCTTTGCCAGATACAGAGTCGCCATCTAAATGTTTTATTTTGGGGAAATTTAGGAAACCCTGACTCGTTTGCCTAAGGCCACGTGTCCGTCATCACCAAAGTTGCCTCGGCTCGGGAACTTGGGTACGATTGGGGAAGGTCACTTCGTGAGCACCCCCGCTCGCCCGATCAAAGATCGGCCTCTACTAACCATGATATCAAGTTTTGAAAACATTATGCATTCTTATTCCGATTATTAGCCTAGATTTACTATGTGGTACGCACAGCATACAAGTATAGACTCCGCATTGTTATGCGTCACACTTAGGTTGCATTGTTATGCATCCCTTTCCGCATTGTTATGCATCACACTTAGGGTTCTAAGTCTGAACCAAAGAGTCCAAATCCAG
>NW_021025228.1:356902-407731 GCF_004153795.1 Camellia sinensis
TAACACCTTTCCCGGCTCAAAAGTCAGGCTCCGTATTGCCAGTCGCCACGGCCACTCTGGTGTGAACTCGACCCCATGGAATGGAAGTGCACGGCTTAAGAACCCTTGGCCTTCTGATTGTAAAATATTCACTGGGTCTAAATTCCAGAATACAATACTTCTCGCGCCCCAAGGTCCTTGCCCCCAAAATAGTTCATCTTGGTCGGCTATTCTCTTGTCAGACTTCCTTTTGCCTTTAAGCAACACCCAAGGGGGACCTTAGAGAATGTTCCAGTTGAACACCACAATGTTTTGTGGCCTGGAAAGTTCATGATCAGCTTCTTGGAAGCCCTATTACTAAATGCCACGTTGTTTAACTTCTCCAAAAGGGTAAGTATCTGCGTCTCTGCGTCTGCCCCAGGGCGTTTTTACCATGAGTAAACAGCTGCATATTTTGCTGTCTCTTTTCTTTCTCTTGACTAGCATAACTTCATGCACTTATGTGCCTGTATCTGAAATTAACCCAGGATTGAATTTCGAGAGAACTAGAAAATGGTGGTCAAAATACTTCTGTTAAGTCCGTACCCAGGCGCTTCGCACTTCTATCGGCGCGCCATCAAGAAGTCCTGTGGGCTTCTCTCACTAAGCTGATAGGAAAAGCTTGGCCAACCTTGTCCCAGAGCTTTTCGCTGTTTATAAAATCTATCAGACGGGCTGCAGCCCTCCCAGTCAACATCTGCAGCTGTTTTGCCGATGTCGGGCTCGTATCCAACTCTGAAATTGGCGCTTGAGATCTGATCCTGAGCTTCGCCCTCATGCCCCTTTCTGGATACCCTAATAATTCCAGAGAACCCCTACCAGAGCCCTCACCACTCAAATGCCAGCACTTTCCGATTGACAGCTTGAGTCCGGAGCCGAATATGTTCCTAAGTGATGTTCAAAGACATGCACTTTATGGGTCTTTTCAGATGGACCACTCACGTCTTGGTCTTTCACGACCATCGTCATGTCTATGAGATCTGCCCACTGTTTTTAGCCAATCAGGATTGTCTGTAAACTAATCTTACATCCACGCATAGTCTGCTAGTTCAGGTTTTGACTCCATCATGGCTTTTACAACAATAAAGGCATCACTCACGTACAAATACATCCCACCTTTTTTGGGGTGATAATGTAGCTTTTACTCACCTTGGGAGGTGCAGTGGGTATCTGATGGTACCGGAGAAGTATAGCCCCTGTAAGCAATCCCCAGGAAGCTAATACCTTCTCGTGCCCTGAAGTGGGACAACTCACACCAATGTGGTCCAACATTCTTCGTAATGGGAAAATGTCTTTGGGACAAAACCTTGTTTTAGGCCTGGATGAAAGTCCGCATGCAGGACCCTCTTACTTGACCGTTCTGTTACTTCCTTCAGCCCACAGGCGACTGTTTTGATAGCCATCGTCGGGTAATTGTACCTCTCTAAGGACTGCTAGGCCTCACCAGGAAGGTCTTATTGCTAGACTGAGAAGGCCTCTTCACTACCGGAGTCAACATGCATTTAAACTGGTCTGCTCTCCGGTGGAAAAGCTAAGCTACGGCTTGGGTGTAATGGAATAACAGGTTTGAGCTAACCTAATTTCATAAACATAAGCGTGAGACGAACTGACCTTGGGGTGGTTAATGTTCCCAGGGCATTCTCCGGGGCAGGGGCGTGCCATGGCCGTAAAAGTTAAGCAAAATACCTCCCGAGATTTGCTCTCAGGAATGCTTCCAGTTCCTCTTTCTTCTCCTCGGCTAAGCCCGCCAGCCGAGAAGGAAGAAGCATTCTTCATCCCCTTCATGGACAAGATTTTCTTCAGGGCTTCCTTCACTATCTCAGTTGGCTTTTGCCGACTCACTCTCCTACTAGACTTCCACGTCCCGTCCTTGATCTTTGCTGTTTCTGGTTCTCGTAATGTTGCAAGTGGATTTCATTGTTTCCATGGAGCAATCTTGGCCTGCAGTTGATCCCTTCCTGACCTCTTCTTATTCTATAGTCCTGTTGGGACATCCGCAATACGCTGATGCAATGTGAGGGAACAACCCCATTGCAAATGTAGCCATGGCCTTTCTAGGATAGTGCATTGTAAGGGAGGGGATGTCGATTAGTGTAAAACTCTGTTTTTATCTTCTTGGTGCTAGCCTCCACCTCCAAGCTCGTTTCCCCCAAGGGCCACGTCGGCTTCCATTGAACCCAACTATTGGGCCATTGACTGCTCCATGTTATCTTGGTGAAGGCCAAGCTCTTTTAGATACTTAACATATATAATGTCACAAGAGCTGCCTTGGTCAATTAAGATGCGCTTCATCATGGCCTCCCTAACCTGGAGAGGTACTACCTAAGTGCATTGTTGTGTGGATACGCTCCATCTCCGAGTGTCTCCCTCAGTAAAGGAACCAACTAGTCCCTGGCCTCTCTTCTGCCTTAGGTCTCTTCTTCCTGCCTGTATACACATTGTTGTAGGTGTTTTACCTATCGGATTCCCCCTCTATCTCATTCTCATTCACCTCGAGTGAATCACATTGATTACTTGAGGTCCGCTTGCATCGGTTGTGGTGCTGGTGGGGGTGGTCTGTTGGTGCCTGGGGTAGTTTTCCCTGTTCTTCCCTTGTCCTAGCCTCGTCTACCAGGTCCCTTAAATGGCTCCTGTCTTTACCAGGTCTTCTAGATGTGTCTTCAGGGCTCTGCATCTCTCGAATTAGATCTCAGCTTCATTGTGTAAGTATAACGTTTACCAAGGTCTCTTTCCTATAAATTCTCCCGGTACCCTTGCTGGTGCTCTGTAATAGGGCTGGTTTCGGATTTCTCCAAGACTTTGTAAACCGGGATTCTGAATACGGTTTGTGATGTTGCTTGTAGCCTTAATCCTGTCTCTGGTTTGTTGCATCCACTACACTACTCGCTCGTCGACGAGCGTTTTTCTTCTCTGGTTTCGACGCCTTTGTCCCCGTGTGTCCTCCTCAGCCTGGCTACTTTCTATCCTGGCCATAAGCTTCTCCATGCTTTTTGGCAAGTTCTTTGCCAGTGATTTTCGGAACAGACAGTCATCTTTCAGGCCGTTCTTAAAAGAAATGACGGCCACCTCTTGGTTGCATTCTAGTATTCGCGTTGAATCCTCATAATATCTTTTGGCATAGGCCCTCAGGCTTTCGTCCTCGCCAATTTTCAACAGCCATCAGGGCGTCTACCCTCAGTGGCTGTAGTTGTTTGTCACGAACCTGGCCACAAACATCTCGGCCAGACTTTCCAGGTTTTCACAGTTCCTTTGCGCAACTTGTGAAACTAGTCCGATGCAATTTTCCCAAAGGATGAGGGGAACATCTTGCAAAAGTAGCAGCTCGTTCCAGTGTACAATGCCATCGAGTTCAGGTACAAACCGACGTGAAAGTTGGGGTCCGACTTACCCGTGAGATCTGGAACCTCGCATGCTAAAACCTCTTCGGGGCTTCGAATTTGTCCAATTCTACCGAGAACCGGCGTTCTCGGCTTGATCGGAGGTTTACCTCAGCATCTTGTTATTTCCCTCTGTAGGTAATCCCTTAGATCCTCCTGGTTCGTCCGGGAGTTCGGCTATCTCCTGACTTCAGCCTTTTTGGTGCACTACTCTCGCTTCGTTGTGAGCCTTCTTCGACCTTTCTCCATTAGTTGCGTCGAAGTATTAACTCCTGCCCTTGAACATGCTGATTGTTCTTTGGGGTCAGCTTCCTTGGTGCGATGCGTCCTCCTAATATTCTTCCCTTCTTGATTCTCTCTCGCCCGACCTCTCTTGAAGGCCGGTGAGAGTGCTTTTCGGTCCTGGTGTGCTGGGGGAGTGTAAGGACTGTTTTCTGCCATCTTTCGGCCATCTTTCTGGCCTGGAATAGGTGTATCTTGCCACGGAAATGGTGGCTGCATGACGTTGTTTCTACATCATGAAATTGACCACCGTTTGTAGGTCTGCTATTTGTTCGCTGTATGGCCTTCACCTCATCGTCCCTCCGCAGGCATTTTCTTTCTATACTGAGAGTGCGTCCTCACTGTAATACCTGCTCGGTCCGTTCTTGGCATGTAGCCCTCCTGGCCGACGTCCTTCCTCCGTGACCCCATCACGAGTCTCTTTCGGTTGCAGTTGTTTTTTCAATATCAAGGTCAACAGGTTTCCCACTCCCAATAGGAGTGTCGTCCCAACCTTATCTTTTCTGTCCGTCGTTGGCCATCTATTCTCCTTTCTTTCCCCAGACGGCGCCAAATTGTGTGTGTCAATTTCCGACCACATACAACTAAAGTACTCTGGCAGCGAGAACAGAAACCTGCAGAATCAGATTAACGCCTGACGAACCTAATCACAAAAAGAAGAGATTTCGGCAGTGGCTCGTCCACTCGGTGGCATCCTGACGATCAAGTAATTCTCTCAAAAGCAAAAGGACTTAACTCACTATTCAGAAGCATAAAAAGCATACCTTAGACCCGATGGGGGTGCCTCTCTTTTATAGCCAACACTCACCTAATCCCAATAGAAGCCTAGCTTCAATGGACTTAGGAACTACTGTTAATCTTGGACTCCCGTAGTTGGATGGATAAACTCTCATAAGAATCTTATCTTTATCAAACTAAAGTCCTCTCCCATTCTAGACTTTTATCCTTATCCGCTATCCCGGATTCGGGTATCTCGTAGATAACCTCAGCCTAGCCGAGATCATCTCGCGTCATGAATAGGACACATGGCACCTCGACTGGCACTTCTCGGTGACACCTGCGCCGCACGTGTTGTCATTCAAAATATTATGTCCCCACAAACATCATGATTAAATACTACTTTACAATGCCGTCGAACTGAATAGAATTAAATTGGGAAGAATTGTAAATTAATAAGTAATAAAATAAATCACACACTGATTGAGTTTAATTTTTGTTTTGGTCCCTTTGTTTGGTTGCTTTGTTTTGTCTGACAAGATGGCAGAGTTCCTGGAAGCATAAAGACTAGCAGGAAGTTAACCAATATGATAATGCTTTCTGGTTAAGAAGAATTTAAATACTGCAGTCACTATAGCTTACGAAATGGAAGGTTAGGGACTGAAGGGAGTGGGGAAAGTGAAAGGAAATGCTATGTATGGTGTTGAGCTTTGGGCATGGGAGGCGATGGGCCGATCATGTGAATGTGGCTACGTGAGATGGTGGTGGGTGAGATGTGTATGGAGAAATTGTGAGATGTGTGGGTGAGATGGTGGTGGGTGAGATAATAATTTTGTTAAAGAATAAAATTGTGATTCTGAAAAAACTCATTAAGTGTCTGGAGTAAGGAAATTTGGTGTATGGAAATAGAATTTCCCCCTCTTCGTGCTCTTCTCTCACTACCGCCGTTGTCTCCTCTCCTCCTCCTCCTCCGCTTCTTCTAACGGCGTGAGGACAGAAGGTGAGAACAGTTTCAGATACTATTTCAAAGTTTGAGTCTTTCATCTATGTGGCCTCTATTCTGTTTCTGTTTATATATTTTGCTGAAAATTTGTTTGTATTGTTGTTTGGTTGTTGAGAATTTGAGGGAAAAAAATTAGAAAGAAACACATTAATTCTCCCCATAAACATGCAAATTATAAAAGATTCTACTTACAAGAAAATTTATACCTACTTTCTTTAAGCTTAGTCTCTCAGTCCTTTTGGTTCTTTGCTTCTTAATTTTTATGAATAATAAAAAAATATTGTATCAATGCTGATCTTGTTTTCTTCTAAAAAAAGTTCAAAGCTTGAACCACAAAATGGCAAGGACAGAACTGCGTAAACGGAAGCGTAGAGAAGAGAAATATGATACAGAAGACATAGAACAGTTTATGGAAGAGGAAATAGATGGGGTAATGGGTAAAGAGGAGATAGAAAATGCACCAGATGAAGAGAAAGAAACAGAAAATGTAGACGAACTTGCCGGTATTCCAATTGAACCGTATGATCACAAGGCCCAGACTGGGGCTATTTTCATTCTTGAGAAGGCTTCTTTGGAAGTTGCAAAACTCGGAAAGGTCTGTATAAATTTTATTATCTCTGTCTTTTTCGATTTCTATATTCTTTCTTAAACTTATTTTTCTTGGGTTTAGGATTTTGGTGCTTTCAAACTTTTATTGTAGTTGTGTTTCTTGAGGGTTAAGGATTTAGGCTCCAGCATTTTAGTTGGGATTTCATAAGGATGTTCCATCATTGGGGAATGTTTCAAATTTTTTGTTCTAGTTTTGTGTTTCGTTGGGTTTCTTAAGGATCTTCCATCATTGGGTTTAAAGTATCTCTTCATCTGTGTGCACACACATGATGCATGTAATTTTGCCTAATAGCTTTTTTATATCCATACAGTTTTACCAGCTTTTGAGCTCAGATCATGACAAATTTCTGAGAAGTAACAACAAAAATCCTGCTGATTACCGGCCAGATATTGCTCATCAGGTACTGAACTTTGGTGTTACGGTCCATATCCTTTTTGTTGAAAAGTTCAGTTGTTTTAACTTTTTTGCTGTTTACATATGGTCGACATTGGTATGTATAAGTCTAAATCATGGTTATCAGGATACACCAGCATCCCAACAATTTATGTTCCCAAAACATTGTACATTTTCATTTGAGAACACCCACATTCAGAAAACATTGTATCACCTTCATTCTAGAACACCGAGTATAATGATTAGAAAAAGCTGGTTCTTATTCTTTGGTGTAATTATCCTATTATAAGATGAAACATTCGAAAAGGATAAAATAAAAAAAAATAAAAATATAAAAAAAACTATGAAATAGAGGATTTTTGCAGGAGATAAATAAAAGAGGGCCATAGTGGAAGGAGAACTACTCCACATTTAGAACTGTCTAATTACATTCCAACTATGTAATCTGTGAAGCCTTAAAACCAAGGTATTTTGAGTGTTTATACCATATTCCTGTCCTCTTTGTTGTTTTGTGAGGGGATTGGGGACAGTCATGGGCCGTATGGGGTGGGTTTGTGGAAGAGCATTATGAAGGTGAGATGAATTTACTAAGAGAATTGTTTTTAAATTGGGTAATGGGAATAGAGTGAAGCTTTGGCTTGACTGTGGTATGGTCAGCATTTGGAGGATTGTTTTTCCTGATCTATTTGATTTGGCAATTGGTAGTGAACAAGGATGCTTCAGTTCAGGAGAACTTGTTGGTTTCAGCCTCAAAATAGTGCAGCGGTGTGGAGTTCGTTGGCCATTTTGATCGGCTTACATTTTATTCTACATAGTTGCATTGTCCAAAAAACTTTGTTTCATTACAATATTTTTAGCAGCCAGTTGGCTACTTCTCTAGTTGGTATTTGTGAGGCTTATGTTAAATTGTATTAACTTGTTTTTCCAACCACACTGATCATAAAGTTATGCTTTCCAGCTATCCTAGCAATTTTAGATAGCCCCCTAAATAAAGCTGGGAGATTAAGAGCATTGTATGTGAAAACGGAGAACGGTGTTCTATTTGAAATTAAACCATATGTCCGTATTCCAAGGACATATAAGCGCTTTTCTGGTATCATGTGTAAGTTACCCAAACACTTATTTTGCTATATATACTATCATTTCTTTCCATTGTTTTGCCTTGTAGGAATTCCTTTGTCTTTCTCCTACTTTCTAAGTCTCTTAATAATCATTTCAGCGCTGCTGCTACAAAAATTGAGTATAACTGCTGTTGGTGAGAGTGAAAAACTATTGCGTGTGATCAAGAACCTGGTGACACAATATTTACCGCTCAACTCTCGTAAAATTGGTAAGCTATCCTTTTTAAGTGTTCTTATCTGATGAATTGGCATCACGCAGAAATGATAAAATTGCTTTCTTGCATATCAGGCTTCTCCTATATTTCAGAAAAATTGGTTGATATAAGAGACTATGTGGCTGCTGTTAGCGATGATGTGAATTTTGTTTTTGTGGTATGTCTAAAGCTACTTATGCTTTAAAATTTTGTATGCACTTGATTGGTACTACATTCTTGGCCCCATGAATGTACAGGTTGGTGCAATGGCCCATGGGAAAATTGATATTAAGGATTATGCAGATGATTTTATCTCAAGTAAGCTAATTCTGAATTTTTTTCTTAACTTTCTTGAATATATATTTGTAGTAGAAATTACGCCTCCTACACATATCTTTTCGCATCTAATTTCCTCTCCTTGGTGTACTTGGCATCTTTGTCAGTGCTATCTAGATGGTAGTGGTTTAGTTGGTTTAGCATCTTATTTACATAGTGCTGAAGGAATTGGTATGTCTTGTGTGCAGACTATTGGAGATTGAATGCCTATTTAAGAAGCACGAACATGGACATGGGACAAAATGATTTTAAAAAAAATAAGACAAGAACACGGAGGGAAAATGGCAAATTTTTCAATATACTTTTGTTTGCTATTTATATGAATATAAATTTAGGACACAGATAAAGTGGCATCAATATATATATACATGCGGGTGTATTTTTTTACTTCGGGCGGCGGGGTGCAATGTTTGTTAAAGAAGTTAAATAGTCTATTTCTATTTGATTTGAGAATTTTGTCAAATACTTGGCATGTTACACTATAATGTTCTTGTGTCTATACCATCCACACTTTGGAATTTTAACAGACACTTGACATGTTACATGAAAAATAATATGTATTTCTAACTCTTTAAGTATTTGGTGTTCCTTGATTCCATTGAATTGTGCGAAAGAACAATTGAACATATTAGAGTAGTTGGAGAGAGAGAAAAGAAGCAAAGTCCCAAGAAGACTAACCATTTTAGAACCCTTTGTAGCAATGGATAGATCCGTATAACTGAATTTGTATGGGCCATAAACTTCTTCTTCTTCCTTGAGATTAGAAGAGCAAGATTGGGAAGGAGTACAACAAATTCTATGAAGGGTAACACAACACAACTGCCAATGCCAACATCTTGAAAATCTTTTCCTTGTTGGTCATGGCGGATCTTAGGAAGGCAGCACAGCTCAAACTAGTATGTAATACGAGATGTGCAGTAGCATGTGTATATATACAATAATGTTAGGAACACAGAGATCAAACACTGATGTCTCACAAAAAGTTAGTTCCACAATGAGACATTTGTGTCACATTCCGTGTTTAAAAAGAAAAACACACACACACACACTTGTGCTATTATTTATTATATCCCTTTCTTGTGGCAAATAGTATCTAAATGGATTTGCTTTTCACAAAACAATATTTGCAAATTAATTTCAAGATAGAAACAGAGTAAATGAAAGGTCAACAGTACTTGTAGATTGAGACAAAAGTAAACCTGTATATAAAAAGAGCCAACTCCTTTGTGTGATTGATCACACCATCTTCTCCTCCCTCATTTGCCCTCTAATCATGAAGATTTTATCGTTTCTTTCATTCATCTTTGTTTGACCATGTTTCAAACTTTGGCTCAGGTTGATTTAATAACAAGAACATGTTCCATGGCATTTCCCCATATTGACCTTTGTCTCTCAACTTTAAGGTCAGACCCTCAAAGCAAAAATGCAGATTTACGAGGGCTAAGCCTCATTGCTACTGTAGCTGCAAAAGAACAAGGATTCGTTTTCTTAAACTCCACAACTGAGTTCATTAAGTCCAATCCAAAGTTGCATCAAAAGGTACAAGCGGCCTTAACTAAGTGTAAGGAAATGTACATTCCAATTGTGAGAGATCAGTTCCCAAAAATTATTCAAGCCATAGATCGAAATGATCGCATGGCTACTGCTGCATTTGACAAAGCTAGTCGTTGGAGGTGGACATGTAGAAAAGGTTTGATAGATATACCAAACAAAGTGTCACCAAAGCACCACTGTTACAAATTACATGGAAGTAAGTCATGCTGCTATAAAGGAATGGGTTCAAAGTAAATAATTCACTTTTACGTGAACTCTTAGCTATAAATTGAAATAATAATAAAACAATAACTATGAAGTGTTACTTCATTCTCATTCTTCACTTGATTATAGATATAACAATCCTAAATTGATTTACCTTTATAAAAATGCAAATCCATATGTAAATGTTCCAAATGGATTTCTTTTTTGCCGTGAAGATCAATACACAATTCTTATGGCTGTCCCATTGATTTACAATTTAACATCGCAAAGAGGGATAGTTTTGGAAAAGTGAAAAAACGTTGAGAGAGAGAGAGAGAGAGAGAGAGCAGTTTGGGCAAAAAAATAGAGTGGGCAGAAGTTGGTGACTTGTCGAGCTTTTTCTTCTTTGTGATACAAATGCTTTTGTTCTTTATTTTTTGGCTTTATTATTCACTCGGCTTAGGCTTTTACAAAAGTTGTGACTTTTAGATTTTTATTTTTAATTTTTTTGTGAGATGGGCTAGCATATAGCTTATTCATTTTAAGAATAACTTTTTCATCTGAGTTTCTCATCCTGAGAGATAGTTGGCTGCAACTGAGAAGTGGGAGAATGAACTTCAATTAAAAGTCAATAGATGTAGCATTCTTGGGATCCTATAAACATATATGATCCTATCACCTCAATGAAGCTGAATATACCAATCGCTGTCAATGTGCATGTTGGGGCAATGAAGTGTGAAAGGTGTAAAATAAATTGATGTATATTATTGATTAATGTTATTGATATATTGAATGTTATACACGGTCTCCTTTATATAGGAGAAAATGGCCTAAGTGGTATACACACTATACAAAACAACATCATGGCCTAAAGGGAAAGTGGTCACCGAAAGGGGAAAGGATACACTTTACATATTATATTCTAACAGCCCCCTTCAAACTCAAGGAGGATAGGAACTAACCAACTTGAGTTTGGAGAGAGTAGAAAAATAAAATAAAATAAAATAAAATAAAATAGGATAGGAGACACTGTATGGTTGTATTGCATTATCAATTGTCTGAAGGGTTCTTAGAAAATACAATTATTACAAAGAGAAGATTACAAGCTTATTGTTCCTGCCCAAGAGACATGTATTCACAATTTTCTGCTTTTGCATAAAAACAGAAGACTCTGCTCTTGCTGACATACCAATGTCTTTCACTGCTGCTGCGGCAGAGAGGATTGAAGTTTGATTAGTGAGGTCTTTGGGAGGCTCATAGAGAGCTTGGACAGCTTGTTCCTTGCCACCTCCTCTATTACTTATTGCTGGAAGCTCTAGAAAATTTCTGCACTTAATTTTCACTAATGTTATCAAAGTTTAAATATGTTGAAACAAGTAGGGAAAATGCTGGGATTCTTGATTACACAGAGAGGTATCAAAGTCGACCCTTCCAAAATCAACGCCATCTTGGAAATGCCACCACCAAGGACTGAAAAGGAGGTGCGAGGCTTTCTGGGTAAAGTGCAATTCATAAGATGGTTTATCGCAAAATTAATCTTGACTTGTGAATCACTTTTTGGTCTCCTGAAGAAAGGAACGAAGTTCCAATGGGACGGCCGATGCCAAGCTACTTTTGAACAGATCAAGCAATACTTACAGAACCCACCGGTGTTGTCACCACCTGAGCCGGGGAAACCGTTGATTTTGTACCTTTCAGTGACTAAAACTACAATGGGCTGCATGCTTGCACAAGAGTTTGAGGACAAAGTGGAGCGAGCTATCTACTACCTGAGCAATTAGAACCTTTAATAAAGAAACTATGGAAGATACTTAATTGGAATGCACAGAACAAAAGTTAACTCTCTCCCAAACAACATTAGACAAAGCCCAGAAAATTGCAAAAGCAGAGGTAATATACTTGTTTATTTTACATGAAGAAATCAAAATCTAAAAAATAGTTTAGTACTTACAAAGCAGCTTGTCACGTCCCGCCAAATTACCTAGATAGAATTGCCTACCAAGAGGAAGTCTCAAGAAAGAGAGGCTAATGGAATATTCTGGAAGCTCCTGGAAGACTTGAGAAAATATGGGAATATGGTACATAATTCTATAATGTACACGGAAAGATCTAAGAAAAGGTTCTAGAGTATTCAAGTGAATATTAGAGGGATGGAAGTAACAGAAACTTCTAGAACCTCCTAGAGAAATAGAGGTGATAAAAGATCCTTGTACTTACTTCTAGAATGAGGTAGATATTTGTATAGATATTTTTAGGGTGGATTCTAGAGCCTTCTTGTAGGATAAGGAAAGCTTCCATGAGAAGCTTCTCCATAGTCCTTTTCTTGTATGCTCTGAAACATTCTAGAGAAAGCCTAAGATGCCTATAAATAGGAGAGGGGTTCATTTGTTTCATCAATGATCCAAGAGTTGTAAAGCTTTTTCATTGTGAACATAAGGCATTCTCTCAAATTCTCTTGTGTTCCTCTTACTTGTCTTTCTTCTAAGTTTGTGAGTTAGGCTGACTTAGCATCATCAAGTGAAGCTTGAGATTGTCTAAGTGCGGCACGGATAGCTTGGAAACAACCACGATCGTGACAAGCTGCTGTTAAAAGAGATCAATTAATTAAACGGCCTCTAGAGACAAATGACTCTGTGATTGTTACTGTTGGAACAGAAATTGGTGGCACGTCCTCTCCATTTAAGGCTTCTCCGAAATCCCGAGATAATTTCACTCAAGTTATCAGGTAGTTGAGCTTCACCTTCCAAGTATTTCACCACATCAGACATGTTGGGCCTTGCTGCAGCCACGACACGAGAGCAAAGCAACCCCAGCTTCAACACCAACTCAGCTTCCTCAATCACATGTTCAGTTCCCAGACATTCATCAATGGCTTCAAGAATGTTTCCCCTTTCCAAGCACTCAAACACCCAGTCTATCAAAATTATTTTCTCTGGAGAGGCCCAGTGTTCCACTGGCCTTCTACCACAAACAACCTCTAGCATAAATGTCCCAAATGCAAACAAATCAGTGCTTGTATTTGCTTTTCTGGTACGGACTAGCTCAAGTGCAATATAGCTGAGAGTACCTGCCACGTGAGAGGTTTGAGGATCAGCTCCATGGTCGCATGATTTGGCAAGCCCAAAATCTCCTAATATTGTGTTGAAGGCACTGTCAATCAAGACATTGCTAGCCTTGATATCTCTATGAATGATAACCTGTACCCATTGATGGTGCAAATAGAAGAGGCCTGATGCTACGTCTCTGATGATCTTAAATCTTTGCATCCAATTTAGCATCCCCTTGGGTTGGCCATAAAGAAACTTGTTAAGGCTTCTGTTAGGCATGAAATCATAAACCAAGAGGAGTTCTTGCTTATGCCACAAATAGCCAAGGAGGCGAACTAAGTTTGGGTGGCGCAGACAGCCTATGGTTGCAATTTTTGCTACAAATTCCCTCATTCTTTGTCTCAAATCATGGGCGACTCTTTTGACTGCAACCTGTATATTCGATGCTGGTAGCACACCTCGGTACACTCTACCGAAACCTTCTTTACCAAGAATTTCTCTGTCTTTAAATCCATTTGTGGCAATGGATAGATCCATATAATTGAATTTGTAAGGGCCATACTGGACTTCTCAATCCTCCAGTACTTCTATAAACTTCTTCTTCCTTGAGATTAGGAGTACAAGAAATCCTATACAGGGCAACACAATTGCCAATGCCAACATTCTCTTTTTGTTTTCTTTCTCTGTTTGAGTCTGAGTGATCTTGGAAAGGTGAGATAGGTCAATCGGCTCAGCTTGACCATTTATCTTAAAACTCCAACCTAGTATGTAATGAGATGCAGTAAGTATGCCTCTAGAGGTCGAAAAGCCTACATGGATTTGGTCAAGCATGACTGGTGAGATCTAGTGTCAATGATAAGAGTGGGAGGTCTGGCTTGGGTATATCAATTGGATAAAGAGTAACATTAAATTGCTTGTTTACTCCATTATATTCCACCCAAACCTGCATTGGGTCACTGCTTTTGAGGTTTAGCTATTTGATGGTACCATATTTACCAGCATGAAAGTAACCTGCATGAGCAGATATGATTGATTCCAAGTTGTTAATGTTGATGCCAACATGATTGTCATCTATGTCCTTGAATTCTTAGTCTTGAAAAGTGTCTAGCTCAACAGCAACAATATGGTTGGAACTATTCCCCATGTTGACATCATTCAAGAGCCCAAGATATCCATCAGGTAGAGCTGCCTGGAAATCGTTGGAAGGTGAAATAACAAAGGCCATTCCATTGCTACCGATATCTGCGTGCTTTGGTACAATCGCAAGTATAAAAGTAGTAGAGAAAGAGAATACACTACCATTTGTCGAGTTCTTGAAATGGAGGGGAACGTAATAGAAACTGTGACCCATCTACAGGAATGTAGTATTAATTAGCTTCAATGGGCCCGTTGCAGTTTGATCCAGGTTCAGTGCGTTCCCTTTAAAGATGAACTCATCCCAAGTACCATTGGAAGATGCAAATTTCAGGAGGAGAAAAAACACCATGATCATGTACGACATGACTTACTTATCTTACAAATGCAGTAGTTACAGAAACTGAACTATTGTCTCCTCAAATCTTAACTTTATCCACACCCATTTTCCATACCATGGAAGTCTTAAATTAATTTCGGCAGAGCTCACAAGGAAACTTCACTACCATACTAGTCTCGATTTGCAACGACTTAGCTACTGAGGGACCACTAGAGAGTAATGATGTGGACCCGGAAAATTTTCACCAATTGTCGAGAAGGTAATGTGAAAGCAATCTACAATGAATATAGTACTATTAGCATTGTATTTTGACACTTTTTGGAAAAAACATTTCTGGGTCTAGATTATTTTCTCAAAAAAAAAAAAAACAAAGAAAAAAAAGATTGGAAGAAAATGACCCATCTTTATTCGTTGAATCAGGGCTAGTACTAGTAGTGTGGTTGAAGCATAGCTGTCATGCCGAATGAAAAAGAAAAAAAAAAAGTGAGAAAGAGAGAAAGGAAGAACCAAAAGTTCTTTATCCTTTTCAATCACTGCATCAACCATACGTTAATTCCAATACAGCACAACTTCTCTTCATTTGTGAGAGAAGCTGTGGAGCCAAGTGCTCGCTCACTGCTTCTCTTACAATAAGACCTTTAGGCTATGTTTGTTTGGACGGACCGGAAAGAAGTCAGCCCCTTTTACAGGACCGGTATGGCTTCAATATTGGGTGATTGGGAGTAGTGGGTGCTGCAACTCAAGAACATTGCTTCATGACTCAGTTATCATTTAATGTGAATTGGCTATTGATGATAAGTGATTTTTGGTGTGTGTTTAAAAATAAATAAATAAATAAATTGATTTGCCAATTTTGTCGAATAACACGAGTGTGTTTGGGAATTTTAACAAACAATTGGCATGTTAGATGGAAAAAACATGAATTTCCGACTATGTGGTGTTCAATGAATTGTGTGAAAGAAGAGAATATAGATTAGTGAGTACTTGGAGAGAGAGAGAGAGAGAGAGAGAGAGAGGGAAGGCTGTTTGGAGTACCCAAGAGAAACAAGGACAGCCCCAACAAGACTAACCATTTTTAAAACCCTTTGTGGCAATGGATATAAGATCCATGAGTAAATTTGCGAGGGCCAATACTGGACCCACCAAATTCCACTAGCATTTCTATAACCTTCTTCTTCTTCCTTGAGATTAGAAGAGCAACAAAGATCCTATGAAGGCCAACACCATTGCAAAATGGCAACACCTTTTTAAAATCCTTTTCTTGTTGGTCAATCTGTTCAACTTTGACAATTTTAATCTTGAAAACAAATGCCTGTCTGTCCAGGTCGAAAAGCCTACGTAGTGCATGCATCTAAACACTTTCTGTTGTGTTTTTAGAGCACAATTTAATATGTGTCAAGTGATAAATGGTGTTAATATTTTAACACCACCAATTACTCGCTACAAAAAAATTGACTTTTTGTGACGGTAAAATACCGTCGCTAATACTCCTAATGCCGTCACTAATATTTTTTGCGACGGTAAAATGACTTTTTGCGACGGCAAGAGGGGGGTCGCAATTGCAGGGGTTGCAAAAGAGTTTTTGCGACGGTAAGTGCCGTCACTAATGTTTTGCGACGGCATTTTTTGCCTTTTTACGACGGTACCGTGCAGTCGCTCGGCATTTTTTGCCTTTTTGCGACGGCACCGTGCAGTCGCTAATAACGTTTGAAATTTCTTAACTTTTTTGCGACGGCCCTATTTTATCGTCGCTAAAAATGTTATTTGAGACGGCAAAAAATACCGTCGCTAATAGCCTTTTCTTTAAAAAAAACACTGTTTTTGCGACGGTGTAGTGCCGTCGCAAAAAGTATAAAAAATATGAAATTTTCTATCTTTTGCGACAGTGTAATGCCATCGCAAAAAATATTAAAAAATAATAAAATTTTTATTTTAAATAATAAAATTTCTATTTTTTGCGACAGTATAATGTCGTTGCAAAAAGTAAAACCTGTAACAAAATTAATAAAAATATTAAAATTTTCTATTTTTTCCGACGGTGGTGCCGTCTCTCTCTCTAAGAGCTGATTATTTACATTCCATTCACAAAAACATCATAACAGAAAATAAAAATAAAAATTGATCAAACCATCAAATTCAATATTTTACAAAGAATAATTAAACTGTACATGTTCATAAAAGCATATTTAAATTATAAAATTCACCCAAATCCTAAAAAAAAATAAAATAATAAAATAAAATCTAAAATTCACCAATCAGCACATTGGATATTTAAATGCTCTTACAAAAATTAAAAAATTTCCAACAAGATCTCAATTTTGAGCTTATTTCAAAAATCAAGCTCCAAATTCCTTACTTCTAGAATCAGATCTTCCCCTCGGCAAAATTTATCCTTTTGACCTACAAATAAATAGATAATAGTTGCAAATTATGATCTTTTTTAAGAAAATCTAGAACAAAGTAATAAATACCATCAAAATCATGAAGAGATAAAAGCTAATACACAAATCCCTATGATAATGACAGAGCAAAGATAAGAACTAGCGTTCATAACGTACAAAGTTCATATGCCAAAAAAGATATATAAAACAGAGTAAATACAATTAACCATTACCCCATAGCACCTTTGGCTTCCAGGTGTGCAGTTGCAACAAAAGATCTAGGAACCTTAATTAAACACATAATATCCCAAGTAATTTCATGAGATCCATTAAGCTGTTGAACTAGCTCTTGACAATCAGTAAGCACTGTAAGAGCTTTGATCCCGCTGTGAGCACATCATTTGACAACTTCCCAGCAAGCTCGAGCTTCAGAGACAAGGGCAGATGAGGCGAAAAATGAGTACCGTTGCTTGATGAGAACCTGCCCTTGGTGATCCACCCCAACCCATGCCACTCTACCTCAAAGACAATGCTTGTTCAATGCCCCATCAATAAGAAATCTATCAAAATAAAAATGAGGAGACCAGAGATAAGAATTAGTATTTAAAGATTTCCTTTCCAGAATGAAGGAGTCAATTAGCATGAGTACTTCCCCAGGATGAGAGTTTATATGCTAAAAGGCAACTCTGTTGTGACATAACCAAACACCCCACAAAATCTTAATAGCCTCAATAACAGCCAATTCATCAGGAGCCTGTGTAAACCAACCAACCAACCAACCAATCCTGAACCGGCTGAGAAGTGCCCGCCTCAAAATCTAATCCTAATTGAGACCCTCTCCAACCATATTTTGAGATTGGACATTGAAAACACAGATGTTCTAAAGATTCCTCTTCTTGCTAACATCTTGGACAAACTTTGGACAAATTCACCCCTCTGCTTCTCAATGTAAACCGAACAGGTAAGATTCTATGCATTAATTTCCAAATGAAGAGACTCCACTCCGTTGGCACAGCACAAAGTTCCTCCGAATAGTCACGTTGCATGCCAAGACTGTTGTCTGCTATAAAGAAATAGCCAGACTTATCTGTATACCGTCCAGTTTTAGAAATTTTCCATACAACCTGATCAGAGGACTCCGTTTGGGGAATAGGCATAAGGAGAATACGCTCAGCCAAATTTTGGAGAAAAAGAAACTGAATCAAATCCTTTCTCCATTCATTAGTAACGAAATTGATCAAGTGGTGCACTCGAAAGGACAAGAAAAACCTACCCACCCCATGACCTATAAGACTATTCCTAACAGTTGGAATCCACTCATCTTCAAGAGGATCAATCAAGTGTCCATTTCCAACACTCCAGAAAAGACCTTTTTTAAGTAATTCCCTTTCCCACAAAATACTCCTCCAACCCCAAGAACATCTAGATGAAGGTTGAACATCAAGAAAGTTAGCCCTCCTATAATACTTGGATAACAATACTCAGCTTAGCAATGATTCCGGTTCTGTCAACAATCTCCATGCCGGGTGATGCTATGGTACATTTAGGTGTACCATACATTTAGGATCAATCAAGTGTCCATTTCCAACACTCCAGAAAAGACCTTTTTTAAGTAATTCCCTTTCCCACAAAATACTCCTCCAACCCCAAGAACATCTAGATGAAGGTTGAACATCAAGAAAGTTAGCCCTCCTATAATACTCGGATAACAATACTCAGCTTAGCAATGATTCCGGCTCTGTCAACAATCTCCATGCCACCTTAGCCAAAAGGTCCTAATTAAAAACCTCGGATCCCTTAAGCCCAACCCACCGACCGACTTTGGTACACATAAACTAAGCCAATTCTTCCAATACATCTCGCTCCCATCTTCATCCTTCCAAAGAAATCTAGCAATCACACTTCGAACTTGTTTGATACAATAACCCAGAGCTTTAAAGACCGAGTGTAAATACATGGGTATAGAAAGTAAAGAGTGTTTAGCTAAAACACATCGACCCGCAAAAGATAGTTGTGACAACCTTGACCTCCGTATTATTTTTACATATTGTTTTGTTGGGCATAATTACATGATTATGTGCTTAATTGATGCTTATCTGTTTGTTTGTGAATTATCTTTTTAAATATCGACTTAGAATTTGAAATTGAAGGCCCAAACGGATTCAGAAACCAAAATTTACAAACCCAATAGGTTAGCTGGAATATTTGGAACCTTATGGTAAGTTTAACTAAAATTTGATTCATATCAAAATAATTAGAATAAATTAATTACAATTGATTAACTTAAGCCCCATTTGATTAGTCTTAATCCCAATTGATTAGTTAAGCCTAATCCATATATATATATATATATATATGTTAATCATGTTTAAGACTTCATTTCAGCAACTCTTTTGAGCTAAAATGTGAGTTAGAGAGACAGGCAGAGAGAGAGAGAGAGCTCAGCACTTGTAGAGAGATAAGAAGAATTCAAGGGAATTCAAGAAAGTTTGAAGAGATTTAGCTAATCTAAGGCCAAATTCAAGCTCTAGGAAAGATCTTTACCCTTAATTCATAAGAACAATCCATGTAGGAAGATGAATTCACCAAGTTGTAGGACCATTTGCAAGAATTTGAAAGAAAAGAGTTAGAATCACCATGAATGTATTGAGTTTGAGTGAATTGTGTACATGCATGCATAATTCTTCATCTTTGAACTTGGTTTTCTACAAATTCATACATGCGTGGGACTTACACATGTTAATTCTTAAGGTTCTTCATGGTTTTGCACTCAACATCTCATATAAACATGTTTTGTAAAGAAAAGAGTTGAGTTTGCTACATATGGTAAGAACATGGTGTTTTGAACTTTGTTTTGAAGAATTGAAAAAGGATTTGAGATCATGGCTTCATAATTTTCAACAATTCATGTTTTATAAAGAGTTTCTAAGCTTTTGAGACCAACCATGCAAGCTTTGAACTTGAAAGGAATGTTTTTGAACTTCAAACACAAATCTCGAAAACCAAGGATTTGCCTAGTTTGCTCAAGTAAAGGATCCTTGGCTCAAGCGAATATCGCAGGCATCTAGTACTATTACAGAAATTTGGTTGTTAGCTCGAGCGACCAAGTGTGCACTTGAGAGAACTCACCTTTGTTCAACACTTGGCTCGAGCGACCATCGAGCGCACATTTTGAGCATCCAGTACTTTTGCAAACATGCCACGTCGCTTGAGAGACAACAGGTGCGCTCGAGCGAAGACTCTGTTTTTAACAAATTTTGACTAACACTTACAAGTGCATATTTGCATCCTCATGCCCTTTTAGGCCTTCTTTTGCATCATTTGAACATCCTTAATTATGGGATAAGCTAGAAACACATGTAAGAACATCCACATCAACTTCAACAAATCTTGAGCCAAATTATAACCTAAAATCTGCTTTCGTTATTTTAGCTAGTCACCTTTTTAGTACTCACTGCATCAATCTCTCTATTCTAACTCAATCTTATTAAAATATTAATTTCTCATTGCATTTGTTATTCTTTATTTTTTTTATTAAATTGATGAGATGCCATCCAAACAATTCTTAAAAAAATGCCAAATAAAGAATTGTCATTGATCGATTGACTGGCCGGTTGACTAGTTAGGCTAATTTTGGGCATTTTCCTTCTTCTACTACAAGCACTCACAGGGCATCTGGTAGGATACCCAAGAGGACATTCAGGTGGACGACCGGTTTAAAGATTTTGGCCCAGTTTTGCTCTAGAAAATATAATAAAAAATCATGTAGCTAATGAACAATGGCTCAACAAAGTTGTTGAGGTACTGTAGCAAATTTAACAAAAAATTAATTTAGAAAAAAATTGTTGAGACTGATGGAAAACAAATTTGATGCCGATGCTCTCTACAATAGCTTCAAAGCTATTGTAGAGAGTCTGATACGGATGCTCTAAGAGAATCAAATTAAGATATGTTATTTGTTTCGAACGTGAGCTTCAATGTGTATTTGTGTTATGTGTATTGTGTAGGTGGACGTACAAGGCCTAGTATCGATTTAACTCACTGTGAGTAATGTATAAAGCTATGTTTTTGGAAATTGTTGAAGATTAGTATTGTGAATTCTATTTTGTTATCTGTAAATTAATGTCCCTTTTTAAATTGTAATCGCGGCATCCATTAACGAGGCCCTCGGCCGAGGGAAACAATACCGTGGCCCATTGATTAATAAGCCCTTTCCTAGGGGAAATAATACCATGACCCATTGATTAATAGGCCTTCGCTCGGGGGAAATAATATCGCAGCCCATTGAGTAATAGGCCCTCGCCTAGGGAAACAATACCATGGCCCATTGGATTAATTAAAACACAGAGATCTCTGATGTTAGACCTTGATGGTCCGCATTGAATTATGAAATATTCAATGACCTATCATGGTCCCATTGGATATCTTTCTGGTCCTATTGGCTTCGACACATTGTCTCTTTGATACCTTATTGGATGTACCATGTAAATTGAATGATTGATTATTGCTACTACAAAGAAGAGATTGATATGATTGTATTCTATTTATTTTCTTATTGACATGAATTGTTTTGAAAACAGAAGATATATTTGTAACATGCTGGACTTCATTCATGTAAAACCTTTATACTGATATTACTCACTGGACTTCAGCTCACCCCTCTCCCTTATATAAATGTTGGTGAGCAAGCAAGACATCAAGTTTAAGGCCGCCTCGGTGTCTACCCTTGTGATTGCAACTTGTATGGATGATGTTGGATGAGAAGTCTAACTTTGGGTTATTGTATAAGTTGCATGAAGTTTAGGGTTTTTAATATTTATGATTTCGACATGTATGCATTGCTCAATGGTCTGTTCTTATATTATACTATTGTTTCCGCTAAGCTCCATTCTTACATTACGATTGATTTTGTCATTGAGGCCAAGGGTAATCCTGGATTACTGGCCAATCATGACTTAAACCTATAGGGACGGGTTTAGGTCATGACAATAGTAGTCCCTGTTACCAACCTTGCAACTTAGACTTGAATCTAGAGAAAATATTATTAAAAAGATCCGCTTTGCATCTTGCAAAATTCAATGAAGAACCCAAATACACTCCAGGTTTATCGACAATTTTTATAGTCAAGGTCTCTCTTATGAATACCTTATCCTTCCACAACATATTAGGACTAACAAACAGTTCCGGTTTGAAAAAATTTATCTTAAGTCCCAATTAACAACAAAAAGCCTCCAAAAACCATTTTAACACCCAAACCTCCTCTATCACAAAAGGCATAAAAATTAGACAATCATCCATAAAGAGTAAATAAGAGACCGAAGGGCTATTACGACTAAGGGCAATGCCTCTACACACTTGTTGCCCTTCCAAATTTAGAAACCTTGCAGAAATGGCTTGCATAACCAACAAAAATAAATATGGAGAAAGAGGATCTCGTTGGCGCAATCCACATCGTGGTTGAAACCAATCAGAATGATTAGAATTAAGCAAAACAGAGAAGGATACAGTGGAGATACACTGAGAAATTAAGTTATCCAACCAGTACTAATTCCCATAATGCCCATCACCTTTAACAAAAAATCCCAACTCATATAGTCGTAAGCTTTATTCATGTCCAACTTAAGTGCAAAATACAAATTTTGCCCCCATATTTTTCTTACAAATAAACTCCACCAACTCATGGGCTGCAAGAATATTATCAGAAATTAATTTACTCCCAACAAAAGCATTTTAATAAGGTGAAATCAAGTGAGGTAAAGCTGTATGTGATCTATTAGAAAGCACCTTTGCAATAATTTGATAAAGCACATTACAAAGACTTATCAATCTAAAATCATTGACCGTCTGAGGAGTAGTGGTTTTAGGGATCAATACCAATACCAGAAAGGTTTGATTCAATTTTGTAGCCATAATACCTAAATTAAGAACCGAAAGTACCAACCCTCAAACAGACCTATCCACCACACCCCAATTACGCTGATAAAATGCAACTACCATACCATCAGGCCCTAGAGCTTTCAAACCCCCAATAGAGAATACAGCCGCATCAATCTCCTTTTCCAAAAAAGGCGCATCCAAACAAGTTTTTTGCTCAAGACTTAATCTATTGTTAATAACATTCAAGAAATCAAAATAATGGGGGAAATCAAAAAACAAAAAAAAAAGATTGAGTACCTTCGCCATCAGATTGAAATAGCTTCCGAAAATGTTGCACAAAAACATTTTGGATCTTCGCTTGGTGTGATGTAAAAAACCTATTCTGTCATGCCCCAGATTTATAAGGTCCAACCCACGTGAATAAACCACTCATTGACAAATAAAGACAATAATACTAATAAAGAAAAGTAGCAACTCTCATGCAGATGGATATAATAAAATCACACAATACATATGTTTATTCGGTTTCATATACCCTAAATTCACAACTAAGTGGAATGGATGCTCTTTAACTAAAACATACGAAGATGTTATATACAAAATTGAAATGCCCCAAAGGCTTACATCACAAACAAAGGTGTAACCTTTACACAAATGGCACTCGTCCTATTAAATTAACAAAAATGGCCCAAGGCCTACCGATAAGGGAGCAGTTCCATTCAACTCTAACACATACCCAGCGGCTAACATCCACATCCACAAACAACGCCATACACCTAAAAAATATTTTTAGCTGCGTAGGGTGAGTATGAAATCCAGTAGAGAATATTTCAAAAACTAAATATGCTCTACTATCATAAATGATCATGATAAATACATATATACAATATGCCCAATGCATTTTCAAAATCCATCTGATTTCTCAACAAAAATTCTTTTGTTCCAATCATCAAAACCATTCATTTATTCAAAACGTTTTTTGAGTTCAAAACATCTGTTTGAATAAAATCCATTTCCAAAACAAATTCAGTATATCACAATACCAACCAGCAAATACATTGCTAAACCAAATGCAAATACATCACTAAACAACAACAAATACACTGCTAAACAGTTCAAAAACATCCTTTTCAAAACCAAAAACGATAATAAATAAAATGGGTAAATCTCTAGGGCTAATGTTTATAATAGTAACTATACAAGTCACTATGCCATTTTACCGGGATTATCCGGATGGAATCGGCACCTACTATGCGAGTTTCCGATCTTACATTGAGGATACGCAGGCCAACTTAATTCTGCTCTAATACCCCCTTACTATTTTACAACTTTATTTACTCTTTTTTCAATAACACAATACATGTGATCCAAAATATTGTTTCAAAAATTACACAAATGTTTTTAAAACAGCACCTCAAAACAAAATATGAGAATTCTTAAAACAATCTTTCCAAAACATACGGTTTTGGGTTCCAAAATTCATGACATGCTTCATAATATGAATGATTTTAGAAATATTTCAGTACGCCTAGTTCATATGCAACTTCTAACACATGGCAATGCTATATTCCATTGATAGCTAAAATAGTTATCGCTAATGCAATAATTAAAAGATAACAATACAAATATATAATCCAATAATTTCAAAACCCAAATATTTCTCAACAACCCAAGATTTTTCAAAAGAGTAATAATACTCGTTGTTTCCAAAATCCTGCAACCATTTCCTTTCCATCTCTTCCCAACCAAACCATTTTCCAAAATCAACCCAACTCCCCAAAACAGTATCATTTAGGGCTTTTCACAAATTGGGGCTTTTCTATTTTTACAAATCCACAGGCAATTTTGTATACCGAAAATAGATTTAGTAGAAAAATCATAACCAAACAACCCCCAATTTCGAACAAACCCTCAACCCCTAATCACAATTTTAAAATCAACCAAATAACCACAAATCTATAAATTAAAATACGTCACAAATACACTGCCGAACTCATATCGAGTTTAAGGAATAGACCTTACCTCTTGAAACGAAGAGGAGACAAGCCGGAAAAACTGTCGACGATGTAAAGATGATCCGTTCAGATTAAATTGAAGTTCCCCTCGAGCTCTACATTTTGGTATATGGAACTAGGGGTAGAAAGTGGGTAGAAATAGATGAATGCCTAGCTTAAAAGCTTAAAGTGGGTCAACAATGGCGAGAGGAGGAGAGAAGAGAGAGAGAGAGAGAGAGAAGATCTAAAAAAGTGAGGTTTTCAACGCACTAACAGGTTACATAATCCCACCATCGCGGGCGTGACCACAAGCTCGCGGCCATGGACGCCTAAGAAAACTGGTCGTGGGCATGACCATGCCCTTTGTAGCCCTACATCGCAGCCTATCATCGGCCATACACTCACTGTAGACACCCCATTTTTGACCGACCTCTTTGGTGATGACGGACACGTGGCCTTTTGGCACCGAGTCAGGGTTTCCTAAATTTCCCAAAATAAAATATTTAGGTGGCGACTCTGTATCTGGCAAAGCAGTCCATGTTTGGCACTACTTTTTCAAAAATCAGTTTCTCAAAACGATTTGCCAGATTTGGACTCTTTGGTTCAGACTTAGAATCGTGACTACGAAAAGTCGAGTCCGAGCTGTAGCGAGGTCCCCCGCGGGCCTGTTACACTCACCCTCCCAACCAACGGACTTGAAGGCCAAAATGGTCGTAACCTAGTCGCGGTCCACTCACGAGCGCGATCTCTAACCCAACACCTTATAGGCGCGACCACACCCAGACTTCTTGGGCTATTGCCTAGTAGCCAACCCGAGGCATGCCAACTGTCAAAACTACCGAGAATGGTCCACGTCACTCGGGATAACCCCATGTCCCAACCAAAAATGAAAATGGGTTAGGTTAAACTGACCCCGGGCCACTACACATCCTCCTTCCGCAAAAATACCACTCGTTTTTTGCTTGTTTTGAATGAAGCCATCAAATGAAAAAATCTCGTATTTCTATCACCTAGTTGAAACCAAGTCTGTTTCACCCTTTGCGCCCAGTATATTTCTTGTTTTGCCAATAATAAATCCAGCTCCAACCTCAGCCTTTGATCCTCAAAGCCCTTCAATGCCAAATTAAGAGCTGATTGCACCTCCAACAATTTTTTCTTCACCTTCTCAATTTTAGATGCCAAACTACATTTTGAAATGGAGTTCTAATTTTTCAAATGTTTCAAAGGTCAATCTTTGATACTGAAAAACCTCGTTTACACAAAAACCAACTTGAGGTAAAGCCCATACATTTTGCACAATCTAAGTGGTTGCCTCATTCATTAGCCAAGAGGTTTCGAAACGTGCACCTCTCTATTTTGTATTCATACATGGCATAGTATCAAGCAAAATAGGCCCATGATCTAATCTCTGAATAGGAAAAACCAATAAAGAAGCATCCTAAATTGTGTCATCCACTCTAACGAAGCCATAGCTCAATCTAATCTTTCATAAGTGACCTCTTAACTAACTCTATTATTTGTCCATATAAAACCAACTCCCGAGGAAGGAATATCAATAAGCCCCAAGTAACTTATAAATTCAGCTAACGATGCATCCCTAGGTGTAACATGCCCAAGGGGTACCCGTGCGTGTTAAACAGTTCAGACCCTCGATTTCTTTGATCTAATCTCACGAGTGCAATGTGAAACATATATGAGAGTCCAGATTTACCAAATTCTATAGAAAATCCGTTTTATTACAAAATCTTTGCAAAAATGGACTGCATCACCAGGTCTTAGAGTCGCCACCTAATGTTTTGAGAAAATTAGGAAACCCGTGACTCGTGCCAATGCCACTATTGGTCGTAACCAAAGATGCTTGGCTCGAAACCTTAGGTATGAGAGGAGAAGGTCGTTAATTGAGCATCCACGCTTACCAGATCAAAAATCAGCCTCTACTAAACCTTGATATGAGTGTTATTTCCTTTATATGTTCATATTACAATTATTAAATAAATTCTACAATTTACTATGTAAAACATACAAATATAGACTATGTCATTCATTTTGGAACAATTTAATTTCATGTGTTTGAAAGAATTTTGAAGATGTACAATCTAAAGAAATTGAGTTTACAAACATGAAAAATCAACATCATTCCAAATTAAGTAACACAACCTCCATCCACCGGCATTCATACAGTTATGTCAAGTAAACAAGTCGCCTCGTGGTAGGATGATAAACCTAGTAAAAAAAACACACAAAAGCAGGATGCTAAAGTATGAAAACTTACATATTGACCGGAGTCCTACAAACAGTTACAAAACAAAGAGAAATATGCATGATCTTATACACAAAATCCTAATACAATTCACTCATGAAATGCAACTAAAGATTCGGCTTCTAATTTATGACATATGAATTATCTCAAGACATGAGGTAGCGCACAAAATTACATAGAAATTGATTAAATCTACAAATACAAACTTAGCCGAATCAAGATGCATGAAACATAGATGTAAAGCATGGATTTGATGAAAAAAAAAATATATGATACTTATGCATAAATAAGGAAAGCAAGTAAAAGAATGGGATAGAGAAAAGAGGGCAGAGAATTATTACAATACTTGAAAGAATAATTATAAACCAAATTAGAGAGGGGGGAGGAAAATATTACAACAAAATAAAAACCTCACAAAACACTCAATTAAAAAAAACACACAAAAATAAAATAAAATAAAAGCTTCATGTGTATTGAGGATTGCTGGAAACTAGTATGCTCAACACCGGAAGACTACTCCGTTTTGTCCAAAAGAAGCTGGCCAGCCAATTAGGCCTAGCAAAACCTATCTTGTTGCAAAACTGAGAAAAGGAACAAACAAAGAATATGTAGGTGGCCAAACTAACCACTTCCGCTTAAATTACAACAAAACTAATATGAAACTAAAGTACGAAAACAAGTATAAGATAGAAAGTGCAAGAAAATGAGTAAGAGATAGAAAACGCAAGAAAATGAAAGAATTGAAAACTAACTGCTTCTTATTAGGTTATAACAAAACAATACAAAACAAAAGCAAGAAAATGAATTTGAAATAGAAATGAAAGAATTGAAAATTCTCCTTCTAAAGAAAGAGTGAACTTCTTGATTTCCAAACTTTTTCTTGATCACACTCAAGGTTACGAATTATGATCTTATTCCTTAATTCAAGGGCTTGGAATTTGAGCTTAGAATGATGATTTTGGACCAGTGTATAATCACTCTTTAATCTTTTTTAATTTAGCAAGATTACTCTTTCTTTGATCAATGCTCTAGAATTTGGTTCTTAAGTAGTTTTTGTAAGGGAATATGAGATGTATAAAGGCTTGGTAACTTCACTAATTTGGCAAAACAACTCTTGTTTTCAAGACTTTCTTTTCTCTCAAATTCTAATTCAAATTTAGAATTCTCTCTACATTTCTCTTCAAATTCATCTCCTCTAACTCAAGACTATAGCTCTCATTATATAGGCAATGCAAGTGAAGCAAAGGTGGAAGACAAAGTAGAAGACAAAGTGGAGGAGTAATTGGGGCGTTAAGGAAGATAATGGAACTAATGGAGCACCGAAATGAAGCATTATCCTCAATGGATCAAGCACTAGTCAATAGAGGTTGAGTATATATGCATTTGGTGCAAAAATAGGTCAAAAATGGGATAGTGGGATGCCCTACACGCACTAAACAAGAATTCTGCCAAAACTACACTGTTTCTAGGAAAAATTAGCCAGCTGGCCAGCTACTATTCATGCGCTATTCATTGATTTTTTTTTTTTTTAGAAAACAGAGTTTTTCAGCAAAATTATTTGAACTATGCGTAAAAGGAATATTTTGAAAAAATAGAGTTTTGAACGGGTCTAAAACATTTGGCCAAGACAAGATTGAGGTTAGAAATAAAGCTTGAATTCCATCTTTATTACTGAGGATTTTGTGAGATAGCACATTCTTATTTTCATCATCGGGTGATCAAAAGAAAGTGATCAAGTCTTAGGGCCAGTCAAAATGGGGTGTCTACAGTTGCCCCTCTTTGACAGAACTCAAAGTCATTTCATGATGTGAGTGAATGTTAAAGCTAGAAGACAACCCTTTTAACAAGACCATAAGACTTGGACAAACGAACAAGATGCAGATGCAGTTGCTTGAACCAGCTGTTGACGTATCCTTTTGCAAGAAATCAAACCAACGTAGTTCAGGGACAAGATGCAAATGATATGATATGCTCAAAATACAACTTGAAAGTTGGCCTTACACGCTTCACAAAGCCAATTGTTTTTTCTTTTTTAAATATTCATGATTATGTAATACAATGCAACATGTAATATGTGAGGCAAGCCTACAAATGATATGAAGCATTACAAGGGATACAATCCAAGCACACTCACATGAGAAGAGAAAAGAGAGTTTTAATCAACAAGCGAGACTCAAATCATACCTCAATACGAAATAGGGGATTGATTTCAACCAGGTAAAAGAGAAATGGGTCTTAACCACCATGCGAGACCTAGACCATACCTCAATACAAAATAGGGGATGGGTTTTAACCAGGTAAAGGAGAAATGGGTCTTAACCAACAAGCAAAATCTATACCGTACTTTAATACGAAATAGGGGAGTGGTTTCAACAGGGTAAAGGAGAAAATGATCTTAACCAATATGCGAGACCTAGACTTTACCTCAATATGAAATAAGGGATGGATTTCTACCGATGGATAGTTTTAACCAACAATCCAAGAAAAAAGAGGTATTAACTGATGGTGGTTTTAACTTACAACCCAAGAAAACGGAGGTATTAATCGATGGTGGTTTTAACCAACAACTCGAAAAAGGGATAGTATCGTCATCCCAAAGAGAGGCGAGTATTAATCGAGTGGTTATAACCATCAACCCAAAAGAGGGGCCAATAGTAACTGATGAAAAAAAAGGTTTTAATCAAATGTCGATGTGAATGAACTGTGATAAATTCACAACAAACAAATACACAAAAATGATTTTTTTTTTCTTCTTGCATTTTTTTTTTTTTTTTTGCATATAATATACAAAATACTTACCACGTACATACACACCAACAAAATATATACATACAAACTATATATATATGGATACATATATATACAAATACACGGACACATACGAACATACAGACACATACGTATATACATATACATATACATACGAACACATACACATACAGATATATATACGATATACATATATACAAATTATATACATATCTCTCTTCTTCTCCATTTTGTTTCTCTCTCTCTTTGCCCCATTTGTCTTCGTCGAGCGCTATGTCTGGCCTGCGATTTCAACAATCACGGCGCGTCTGACCGACAACAGTTGAATCGGCCTCGCTTGTCAAAGATTGCCTCGGCAACCTCTCTTCTCTTAGCCTCTTCTTCTTCTCCATTTTCTTCTTAAATCAAGGCTTGCGAGAGAGATAAAGCAGAAAGATGCAAACCCTTTATGCTGTTACTTTACCAATTCTCTTTTTAGCAACATCACTCTCTTTTGTCATGGCCTCATCCTGCCGTACTCTTTCCTTCTTCTCAGACCTTAATGAATCCCCAATCAAGATTACTAGCTCCTCTAAGCCTCGACAGAGTGCCCCTACCCCTGTTCTCCGCTTCCCTGCGCTATCAATCGAGCAACTAATGGCAGCGCAGTCTGACAGTGATGCCAACCATTACACACTAAAGTCCTGTATAGAGACCATGACCGCAATCTCTAATTTGTCCCACCGGCTGCAGGGTAGGACGAGTGAAATGCATTGGTTAAACACCCAACTCCCCTTGCTCCAACATATGTACAAGGATGCTTGAGTAAAGATTAGCGCATTGAAAAAGCATAATAAAAAGCTAAAACGACAGGCCACCTCTGTGGCTCGATTCAGAGTTCCTTCGTACTTCGCATTTGACGGCCGACAAGAAGTAATTTTTTTTGGAAACTCTGCCAATGTCGAGGCAGAGTCTTTAAAGGCTTCTCAAGAGTGAAGATGTGGCGAGGCAATTGACTGTAGAGTCGAACGACAAAGTTGTCTTGCAAATGAAGTCGGTTATCTTTGTCGCCGGGCTATTGTCAAAAACCGAGAAAAAAAATCCCTTTCTGTTTTTTGTATTTTCAGTTGTTTTCTTTTTGTTCTTTTTTCTTTTGTTTTCATTTTTAGTTTTTTGCTTAGGAAGGAGCACCAATGCTTCAGATGTTTTGTTTGTTGTTTTTAAAACTTTTTTGTTTTCACCTTGAAATTTAATAAAAAAAGTTTATTTCACAAATCCAAATGACACAACACCTAACCATGAAAACATTTTGTTTCGAATTAAAATTGAAATTGGGAATGGTTACATTTCATTGAACTCTGAACTGAGTGTCGAGCCTATAACTGACCAAAATACAAAATATGACTCAATGAAAGAAAAACCAACCAGAAACAATCTAAACAGGCCAATTGACAGTTGCCGGAATAGAAATGACACAAAATTTCAACGCGGGCGCAATTAGAGACACCAGAGTGCGACAAGCGAGGGTGCGATTTAGAATATCACAAGCACGATACATTGTTGGAGATAACTATTATGCACTTTCTAGCGAGTGATTAACAATGCAGACTTTCAAAAATACAGGAGAAAGATAGAAAACCTAACTCGATTATGCCCTTAGTTCATCGCTTTGACCATTTTTTTAGTTTTCTACTAAAAAGATTTTGATTAACATGAGAGTTAAATTAGCATTCTTGTTCCACTCTCTATTTTGAAATCATGTAAGTCAACTGTAAACACTGAAAATTTTTCCTTTTTTGTCCAAATAACGATCTAAGTTTTGCAAAAAAATAGAATAATTTTCAAGACAATCAGTTAACTTCATTAAAAATCCTCAAAACCTGTTTTCTCAAATGGTCACTACCCAACCAACATGAAATGAACCCTTGAGATACACAACTAAATCTGTCTTGCAACTGAACCCATCATGAAAGAGAAATAGAACAGTTAAATCAAACGAGATGAGCCAATCAAATATAGATAGGATAGCCAAGTCGAATAAAGATATACCAATCAGACATGGACGAGATAAGTGATTTGATAAATGATTAGGACCGAACTTTAAGATGAAGCTGCCTAAGTATCCCAAAGATAGGAATCAGGCCATACGTAGTTCACAAGGTAAGGCTCACTCGAGTATTAACACTCTCCTTTTGTACTCTAATTTTTGCTAAAACCGCCCTTCCAGGTTTTCAACCTTGCAAACTTTTTCATTTTTTCATTTTTCGATTTCTTTTTTTCATCTTCTTTTTTTCATGCTCTAACTTTTGCCTAGGTCGCCCTTCTGGGTTTTTGACCCAATGAGCCTCTCAATGATAGTATTTCTTCAGCTTGTCCATGTTGATTGATTGTGAGAACTCCAAACCATCCAAATCCATGAGAATAACTGCTCCCCCTAACCCAATTGACTTGATGATATAGAGACTCGTCCAATTAGGCCTAAACTTTCCCCTAAGGTCGTGGATAGGGGCTCGGTTATCCTTCAGCACTAAGTCCCCTCTCTTAGATTTTGGGATTTGACTTTATTTTTGGTTTCCATTGGCTTGAGAACGATCCAATTTGAATCTCTGATCATATCCAATCTTATTGCCCCCTAGTTCAAGGGCTGCTTCCAATTCAACTATGTAAGTCTCATAATTTGGTTAATTATTTGAACACTCTGAATCAAGTTTTGAAAGCTATGGGGGTTGGGCCTCAGGTCGAGAGAGATCTATATTGTATAATCTTAAGATCAATTTCAGGTATGTCTTCATAGGACCATGCAAAAATATTTTTCTAAAATCTTTTAATAAAGTGACTAATCGCTCGTGCTCTTTGGAAGACAATGTAGAACCAATTTGGACCAAGCTAGGATCCTTATCAGTACCCATATTAACAAAAATTATCTCATTCATCAAGGCCTTAACACACCTCCCTTCCTCTCAGTCGAACAAATTTTGCAAATCCTGAGGAATTTCTTCCTCATCGTTTTTATTAGAGTTTTGGAAAAAGTTTTTGAAATTTTAAGTCAATGTAATGAACTAAAGGCACAGAGAAATAGGCAGAATTTATGGCAGTTTTATTCACAAGAAACTCTGACTTAGTGATGACAATAGGCTCAAAAGAAAATGACAAAAAAGACCTAGATAGGATAGAGATATCTAGGTTAGCACTGCCAAAATCAATAGATTTAAACTCGCATCAAACTCAGATTCAACATTCAATTCAGAATTCAGAATAAAAACCATTCTGAATAGTTAAAGTGCAGGCCATCAACCACATCTAGAATGAAATTTGTGCAATTCAAACGTGGTCCATCCCCAATCCCAGAAATGATCACAATATCTCCTAAGTTTACTGGTCCCCGTACTAGTTTCAAGATCTATCACAGATTTAGCCAGTGTCAGACCCAAAATTTCTCCCGTGCTTCTTTGCTGCATGATCAGTCCATGGCTCGAGAAAACCGTAAAGAGGGAAGTGCATGCCTGTAAGAATATCTTCCATAACATCCAATTCTGGCTCCAAAGCATATGCCACCAAAGGGTTTTGGGGTTTTGGTTGGGATTGAGGTGCATATATCATGAATAAATCAATGCTCTCTAGAATAAACACCTCAAGCTTGGGCAAATGGGAAGGTGTGATGTATATGCTGGGATTGAAAGTGGGTGGAAATGTATGGGTAAGGTTGAGCTGGGAAGGTGGTTGGGCTTGGTCATGAGATGGCAATGGGTTGGAGGTGGCTTTGGCTCTTTGGGTTTGAGGTGAAGCTATGGCTTTATTGTCGATGAGATCTTGAATCACATGTCATAAGCAAAAACAACGATCAGTATTATGACCAGGTTGTTAGTGAAAGGCACAATATTTATTGGGGTCATGTCTGGCTGGTAGAATATCAGGGAGAGGCCGGTGATCAAGGAGCTTTAGGTGCCCCTTTTTAAGAGGATTTCCATGGCATGAGTTGAAGACATGTGGAGTGGATGAAATGATTTATTTGGGGGTCGAATTGACTTGGCTATTTGTGGACTAGTTGTTTTGGCAGTGGTGGCAATAACTGTGTTGACTTCTGAAGGCATAACATTGGCAATTGTGCTATTATGTAGAATAGCGTTGGAATTGCGAGTAAATGTCTTTCTCACGGGCTCATTTCCTTCTGTAATAATTCCCCGTTTGATAGCATCCTCAATTTGAACCCCAATCTCATGTAGGTCCTTGAAGTTGAAAAGTAGAATAACTATCATCTTCTGCAATAATCTTCCATGCAAACTTTTGACAACCATACGGACTTGGTCTTTCTCCAGAGGCCTGTTTGCTATCATGGCTGCCTTGGCCCTCCACATGGTGATAAATGCCATGAAGCTCTCGTTAGGCTCTTGTCGGGTCACCTCTAGTTCTCGAGTGGTTACTTCGATTTGTGTATTATAGGAGTATTGTGTGACAAATGTTCAGCTAACTCCTCCTAATTTTGCTTGACCGAATCATCTAACTTGACGTACCAAGTAGCAGCCACTCCTGATATGGTTCTTTTGAACAAGGAAAGTTTTTGAGCTCTAGATAAGCCCATGGGCTTCAAAATGTCTGAGAATATGTTGATATGAACCATAGGGTCACCTACCCCATGAAATCTATTCATATGCGGCATTTTGAATGCTTAGGTAACCTCACAGTTGTTTCCATAAAGCCATCCTCGATGTCTGGAATAGAGTTGACCCCTTGTGATATTTTGAACATTTTTTTCTAATTTAGATATTTTTAGCATAGTCGGGTCAATTTCATCAATACCCGTGAAAAAAGTCCTTCCATTGGCTATGTAGAAACTCTAAGATCTTCTTGCAGTTTAGGTTCATCGAGTTCCTCAACTGGTGGAACCACTGGAGGTGGATGAGATGTAGATGCCCCAAATAGGTGTTGCAATTTGGCAAGAGCCTCACTGCTGGCGAAAACTTTGGTGGTGAGAGCATCCCTGCTTAGTTAAGAGGACAAAAACAGGTTTGCAATGTCTACCAGAGGTTGGTCATTTATCACTACTGAATGTGGATCCATGACAAATTCTAGAACTTCCGACTAGAGAGGTACTGATAGTGAGAAACTAATACTGGTTGTCCTTGAACCAAATCAGTCTACCAGTACGAGCCCACAAAACTTGGGGGATATTAGACCCTTCTGAAGCTATAGTGCTATGACTTCCTAGCAAAAACAAAAATAGGACCTCCAATTAGAATTCTAGCAACACTTCGGCTCAATTCACATAACTGTCCATTGTATACACCACCGAAAAACTAAACCGAACCTCACAAACTGAAATGCCTGAACCACTCATTCGAATTTGAGAACCCATGAATAGATCTCATACATTGCACATAACACATAGCAAGAAAGAGAACAAACACCCCTATGGGGGCTAGGGTTACCTTGTCCTAGATTTGAAATGATCTAGAGCTTCACTATTCAAACAAGAAGTATCATACATTCTAGAAATAAGAGAGCATCCTGTCCTAATTTTGGAAGGTACTATAGCTTACTATATGTACAAGGTGGGTTATACTCTAGGGGTTGAAGTCAAGGTGACATTATCAAAAAGTCCTTTGGGTAATGACCAATGAAGATCCTAGGAAGACGAAAGAGTCAATATAGCCTCTCTTCAAAGTCTGATAACCTTAGATAGCGAAGCTACCTTTTTGACAGATTAGAAAAAATATTAACACAAGGTCTCAAAAGTAAGATGGAGATATGTATAGTGTCACAAAAAGGTTGCCTGTGCTCCTACCAATATCTGGGCAACACAGGGACATTAAGTGCACCAATGCATGCAATGCAATGAACATATTATTGAAAATAAAAGTCATATCATGGAGTTCGAGTCAAGGTTTCATAAAATCCCAAGCAGAGTCGTCAAAAATTGTAACATGTCCGAGGGCTACCTGTGCACATTAAATAGTTCAGATCCTCGATTTCTTTGATTTTGGTGTCACGAGTGCAATGTGAAACATAGATGAGAGTCTAGATTTGAGAATTTTTATAGAAATTCTCAAATCTGTTTTATTACAAAATCTTTGCCAAAAATGGACTGCATCACCAGATCTTAGCGTTGCAACCTACTATTTTAGAAAAAATAGGAAGCTCGTGACTTGTGCCAAGGCCACTATTTGTCGTAGCCAAAGATGCTTGGCTCGGAACCTTAGGTATGAGAGGGGAAGGTCATTAATTGAGCACTCCCGCTCACCCGATCAAAGATCGGCCTCTACTAACCATGATATGAGTTTTATTTCCTTTAGATGTTCATATTCCAATTATTAAATAAATCCTACAATTTACTATGTGAAGCATACAAATATAGATTATGTCATTCATTTTCGAACAATTTGATTTTATATGTTTTGAAAGAATTTTGAAGATATACAACCCAAAGAAATTGAGTTTACAAATATGAAAAATCAATATCATTCCAAATTAAGCAACACAACCTCCATCCACCGGCATTCATACAATTATATCAAGTAAGCAAGTAGCATCATGGTAGGATTCTAAACCTAGTAAAACAAAACACACAAAAGCGGGATGCTAAAGTATAAAAACTTACATATTTACTGAAGTTTCACAAACAGCTACAAAACAAAGTTAGTGAAATATGTATGATCTTATATATAAAATTCTAATGCAATTCATTTATGAAATGCAACTAAAGATTCGGTTTCTAATATATGACATGTGAATCATCTCAGGACAAGAGGTAGCGCACAAAATCACATAGGAATTGATTAAATCCACAAATGCAAACTTAGCCGAATCAAGATGCATGAAACATGGCTGTCAAGCATGGATTTGATGTGGGGAAAAAATATGATACATATGCACAAATAAGGAAAGAAAGTAAAAGAATGGGACAGATAAAAGCGGAGTGGGGAATTATTACAATAGTTGAAAGAATAATTATAAACCAAATTAGAGAAAGAGGAGGAAAATATTACAATAAAATAAAACCTCACAAAACACTCAAATAAAATAAATAAAAATAAATAATTAAATAGAAGTTTCGTGTGTTTTGAGGATTGCTAGAAACTAGTATGTTCAACACCTGAAGACTACTATGTTTCGTCTAAAAGAAGCTGGCTGGCCAACAAGACCTAGCAAAACCTATTTTGTTGCAAAACCAAGAAAGGGAACAAATAAGGAATATGTAGGTGGCTCAACTAACCCCTCCTGGTTAGATTACAACAAAACTAATATGGAACTAAAGTAAGAAAACAAGTATAAGATAGAAAGTGCAAGAAAATGAGTACGAGATAGAAAAGCAAGAAAATAAAAGAATTGAAAACTAACTGCTTCAGGTTAGGTTACAACAAAACAATATGAAACAAAAGTAAGAAAATGAATTTGAAATAGAAATGAAAGAATTGAAAATTCACCTTCTAACGAAAGCATGGACTTCTTGATTTCCAAACTTTCTCTTGATCACACTCAAAGTTATGAATTATGATCTTAATCCTCAATTCAAGAGCTTGAAATTTGACCTTTAGAATGATGGTTTTGGACAAGTGTATGATCACTCTTTAATCTTCTTCAATTTGGCAAGACTGCTCTCTCTTTGATCAAAACTCTAGAATTTGGTTATTAAGTAATTTTTGCAAAGGAAGATGAGATGTATAGAGGCTTGGTAACTTCATTAATTTGGCAAAACAACTCTCTTATTTTCAAGGCTTTCTTTTCTCTCAAATTCTAACTCAAATTTGGCATTCTCTCTACACTTCTCTTCTAATTCATCCCTTCGAACTCAAGACTAGAGCTCTCATTATATAGGCAATGCAAGTGGAGCAACAGTAGAAGACAAAGTGGAGGAGTAATGGGGCATTATGAAAGATAATGGAACTAATGGATCACCAAAATGGAGCATTATCCTCAATGGATCAAGCACTAGTCGATGGAGGCTGAGTATACATGCATTTGGTGCCAAAATGGGTCAAAAAATGGGATAGTGGGATGCCCCACATGCTCTAAACAAGAATTTTGCCAAAACTGCACTGTTTCTGGGAAAAGTTGGCCGGCCAGCCAATTTCTTGGCTAGCCAACCAACTTTTTGGCCGACTGGCTACTATTCATGCCAGCCGGCACTATTCATGCACTATTCACTACATTTTTTTTTTGTTGTGGAAAACAGAGTTTTTCAGCAGAATTATTTAAACTATGCGTAAAAGAAATACTTTGAAAAAAGTGAGTTTTAAATAGGTCTAAAACACTTGACCAAGACAGGATTGAGGTTAGAAATAAAGTTCAAATTCCATCTTTCTTACTAAGAATTTTGTGAGATAGCACATTCTCATTTTCATTATCGAGTGATCAAAAGAAAGCAACCAAGTCTTAGGGCTGGTCATGTAGCTTGACTTTTCGTGCCCCCTTTCGGAAGTCGAATATGTCCTACAGTATCGGACTCCCGCAGTTTTGAATCTAATCTCACAAGTGCAATGTGAAATAGATAATCACCAAAGAGTCCAAATCTGGCAAATCTTTTGAAAAATCGATTTTGAATCAAAATGCCAAAAATGGATTACTTTGCCAGATATAGAGTCGCCACCTAAATATTTTTTGGAAAATTTAGGAAACCCATGACTCGTGCCAAAGGCCACATGTCCATTATCACTAAGATTGTCTCGGCTCGGGAACTTAGGAACGAGAGGGGAAGGTCATGAATTGAGCACCTCCGCTCACCCAATCAAAGATCGCCCTCTACTAATCATGATATGAATCCTATCTACATTATATGCTCTTATTCCAATTATTAGACTAATTTACTATGTGATGCGCACACAAGTATAGACTAATTTGTAAAAATTGGAACACTAATTTGCAAATAAAAGCTCACTTTATACTCTAAGGCAAGCCAAACAAAGCAAAATAATTAAAAAAATGCATGTTCCTAACTAATGCGATATGATTAATAAAACACATGCGATATGCAATCTAAATAGGCTCGGCTACTTAACATTGCATGTTAATCAATTTGATAGCATGCGGTAAAGCATGTATTCAAAGAAGTGTTAAACTAACAAGGCAAGTTAGCGTGACAAACTGAACCTCAATGTATGTAAGACAAGTGGATGCAAGCATGAGAGATGCTAAACAAAGCATGATGCCCTAAACTAACCATCATAAGCAAGTAAATAAAAAGGAGAAAAACGTAGGGTTGGAAGACATATACATTATTACAATTGTGCCCTCACGCAGGAGAGTCTGAGTAAACTAATTAGCTAGGCTAATTACTACGAATTAACTAACTATTACAAAATATCTATTACAATGATTCATGATTCCTATATATAGAAGAGGGTGAGTGTGTAGTAGGTAGTTTAGTGGAGTAGGTGAGGTGGTAGTGGTGTAGTGGGTTAGGTTTAGTGGAGTAGGTTTAAGTGGGTGAAGTAGGTGGAGAGTAGGTGGATTTTACTCTAACAAATTAACTAATTACAACATGAATACAATATAAGAGAAGTATCAAGCTAACTACTCTAACTACTTCGCCTCAGGAAACGATGAATGCTCATGCATGCATGGATTTCCACCCGAAAAAGCCACTGTTCTGCTGCCAGATGCCTTTGTTGCACAGTAGAACAATTGCACTGTTTTTGTCACGCCCTCAAACCCGTTCCTAAAAGTTTGGGCATGACCCGTTCAGAAACGGACATGTAACTTGATGTACATAACATACGGGGCCTTATCGGAAGCACGTAATATGAAAATAATGGAACATATAAACTCCATTGAGCTACTTCTACATGCCAGGATCTCATACATCACATGCACCATAGTAGATAGATAAAGTCCCAACTATATCACGGAGCATCGGTTATATACATACACATATACAGTCCCAGCCCTATAATTGGGCATATACAAAAACCATTGAAGTTATATACATTCGACCTTAGATGGGCAATCAAAAAGTAAGCCAACATCTTAACAGACTTCACAAAATAAATGGCCTTGCACACTGTCTGGACACACGAAGGTTGACAAAAGAAAAACAGGCGTCATGGCTAGGACTGACCACCTAGTTGGTTACCTACAGAAACAGACATAACACAAAGTGAGCCAGGCTCAGTGAATAGTAATACATAAATAAAACGATGCTTAGCTTGAAATATAATATATCAAAGCGTAAGATGATGCACACATAGTTAGTCTGATTCTGTACTAATTTCATAACGGCCTTAGGCCCATTCTTGAAATGTAAAGGCTTGAAACATAATATCTTGAAACATGATGGCTATAAGCCCTTAAATGTAGTGGCACAAGGCCCTTAAACATGGTGGCACGAGGCCCTTGAATAAGTTGACATTAAGCCCTTGAATCATTTGGCATTAAGCCCTTGAACATGCTTGTATGAACTCAAGAGATGTCTCACACGGATTCTAGAGGTGACTCACTTCGTAGCACTTAGTTCCGTGTAGCACTTGGCTTCATGTCATAACAACTTATACGGAATGGCCATAGGCACCGAGTCTTACAAATACTTAGAGTCATGTGAAAGTATTTCATTCTTTCCTTTATTTCTTTTCATGCTTGGCTTCATTCACATAATTACATACATAATAGTCATGCGTTAATAGAATGCTAATGACAATCATTAGCTATATGTGAAGCGTACTACTACTCACAGTGTTGTGATGACATGCTTGTTCCTCCCAGAGTGTGCCCTGCACACATTCAAAGCTTACAATTTAGTTCAGCTTTCATATCAAATTACTTCCTGTTTCGCTTTACTTCAAAGGAATTAATACATATCGAAAAGGCATCAAATATACATTCCGACAATATTAGAGGGTCCTACACGTAAAACGGAGCAACCCATGTTTTTCAGCATGGGCCGCACGTGCGGCTGTGAGCCCCGCACGTGCGGCAGACTCCCCTGCACGTGCGGCAAAATTCCTCCGCAAGTGCGGCAATTTACCTGTTTGGGTCTGAAAATTACAACAAAATCTTGTTCTTTTGAGAGTGTTTGTAAGGCTCTAAGTTGAAACTTTTAAGTACTAAATCATGGTTTAAAACATGTAATTAAAGGTACAACATACCACAATCTAACTTGAATTAAACCCATGAACATAACTCAATTGGTTTGAACAAAAATTGAAGCTCATCAACATCCTTTCATTCTTGAAGCTCTTAACTTTACATACACATAACATAGATATACAAAAACATGGCATAAGCATGAATACCAATTTGATAAGTAAAGAGACAAGATGATGCTCTCACTAGATCACTTGAATTGGATTCAAAATACACAAATGATAGGATTATCATACCAAGTCTTCAACACACACATCCAAGACTTTCATTCTACTCTAGATTATACAACATTAAGAGCTTCCTATTTCAAATTGAGAAAGAGGATTGGATTAGGGAAATTACACTTACCTTAGCTTCAATCTCTCTCAACTCTTCCTTGTTCTTAGCCTCTCTTCACTTTTCTCCCAGGGAAGATATTATAAGAAGGTTCCTAAGTCTTGAGTTCAAAGAGGCTTTTATAGACATACATATACAAAGAGTGAATAAAGACGAAAATCAATCGTTTAAACATCCGAAATTGAAATTTCCCAGAAATGCTTAATATTACCTAAAAATTATGCTGATCACATATTTAAAATCAATTTCAGATAATTAAGCCCCTAAGGCTTCCAATTTCTAATTCAAACATTCTAATGTAACAGATACTTTTCTTGTTTAAACAGATAGACACCCTTAAACATGGAGTTCACTTACTTAACCTTAATTTCTCATAGGCTTTCACAATAAGCATTCAAAACACAAAATAGGGTCTGAAAGTATATCAGAAAACATGCACGAGGGTCGGGTTATTATAGTTTTTCACCTCAGAATCAGCTCTGTTTTGCTAAAAAAAAGTACACCGCTTGGTTTTGCAAAGGTGGCCAGTAGGCTAGAAATGGTGGCCTGCCGGCCACAAATGATGGTCTGCCGTCCCCAAATAGTGGCATGCCGGCCACGAATGCCTGGTTCTTTCTACTGCAACAAAGAGCAAACAGAGCAAGCATAGGGTATTCTCAAGGGTTGTTTGCACAATGTATCCCTCTTTATCATTAAACAGTTCAGAGGAGTGGTAAACTTGATTTACAAACTATCAATCGATGTAATTTCATTGCATGATGGCATATGAATCAAAGGGTGCAAATTCAACAAATGCAACAAAATAAGACTCTCAAACTCCCTCCCTATCATGGATTGATCAAGGGAAGTGGTTAACAATGACTTTTGAACCGTTTTCATCATTAACAAGTATGAAACGATTCAAGACTCAAGGGTTCAATTAACTCCGATTAAACCATAACCAAGTTATTATCTTGCATCATTTTTAGTCCCCAATTTTATTACTTAATTTTAATTACCAACCATTCCTTAGTAATTTAAGTTCAAAGATGAATTTTAAGTCCTCTAATGGGAAGAAGCATCAAACCAAGAGTTGTTTTAGGCATGAGAAAAGTGTCATGCCGTTGGTAATGAACCTCCAAAGAGATTAAACCATTAAGCACAAAACCTCAATCTCAAGCTTAAACAAACAAGTGGCTTGAAACAACTTTCGAAGCAAAGCAAAAGCCAAGAAATGAGGGAGGTTGCAGAGGTGATTAAAGGTGAAAACAAGTATGGAAAATCATAAACAAATGCTATCAACTCAAATAGGTTGGTGGCTAAGGCCTAAACTACCAAACCTATGAGGACAATTACACTACAAGCATGCAATACAAAGCTCACATGCAACCAGCAGCTAAAAACCATCCTAAAACATTGCTAAATTAGTCCTAAAACTTGCTGGAATTAAGATAAAACACGAAGCATGTTAGGCTAGTAAGCAAGACACAAGGAGGGGAGGCTAACCCCTCCAATTTTGGACCTTAAAATTAACATTTTAGCCACTGAACTAACTCTGAAAATCAGTTTTTAAAAGCTTTTTTAAAAAAAATAGTGTAAAGGTAGGAAACACAAGGGTAAAAACTAGAGAAGCAAGGTGGAAAGAGAGGTGAACCACCCTTCCACCCTTTAAGGCCTTAAACCACAAGTTTCAGTCCAAAATTACAGAGGTTACACAGCCCAAAAAACAGTAGGAAAATAGTAAGAAAAATAGAAAACAAAACCAAGGAAACAAATTAAGCCTTATACCTCTTGAAGATGAGAGCACTTCCAAGCAACAATTTAACACAAACACACTCTCAAGAGCTCAAAAAGGGCTCAAAAGTACCTCAGCTCAAAGATGGTAAGGTTTGGCTTAGAGCGTATAGGCAAAGGTTCAAGAAATTTGCAAGAGATAGAGAATTGTAAAGAGAGAGAAAATAATTTGCTCCAAAATTTTCTAACCTTCAAAGCAAAAGGGGATATCCTCTATATATAGATAAACATCAAACTCCCTCAAAAATATCAATACATACACGTGTAAGCAAGTGCATGCATATGTGATAACAGCTGGCACAGCTGGCAGAAAATACCTGCAAAACACACTTGTGGGCCGGCAACCAAGATCAGTGGCCGACAACCAAAGGTGGTGGCCAGCAGGTTCCAAGGGTTTTCAGGCATGAAGAATTAGGGTTATGATCCAAAGCAAAGCAAGAGGTGTGTAGGGTTTAAAGGCTCAAAGTTGTGGCATTCTGCTGAGGACTTCCAAGCACTAAACAAGTATATACATTCATCATTGGATATGCAAGTATGATGTCCAAGTCATAAGGACAATAAAAAATGGGATGTCTACACTGAAATTATTGACTTCATCTTGTTTTGTCATTCAAACGAATACAATACTTGATTAAAATCACCTATAATGACAAAAGACCGATAAAGGTGGACCACAAACTTGGAAACACAATCCCATGCTTCCTTCCTATAGTTACTTTTGGATGTCCATACAACAACAAAAGAACCCAAGCATCCAAACAGGTTCTTGGATTTCCAGAGCTATAAATCGTTCACAATGTTGTAACACCTTAACTTGTTTAGTATTATCCCAAGCAGCCCAAAGACCACCACTTTGACCAACACTATCAACTCGTGTCCAATACTTGAAACCTCAAGTTAAATCCAACACTTTCAACTTTTCTACCTTCATCTCGGTCTCAATCAAAAATAGTAAATTTGGCCTATGCAATTGGATCAAGGACCGAGCTGTACGAACCGTCAAGGGTTGACCCATCCCTCGATAGTTCCAACTTAGAACCTTCATGGTGTCCGCGGTGGTTGTTGATGGACAACCTCCGTGGAAAACCCATTGAATTGAACACCCGATTCAGTTAGCAAAAAATCCAACAAACGAGCTACCGCGGATTCCACAAAAAAGTGATCAAAGACCTCATCTGAAACTGGAATCCTAGACAAGTAGATTTCAAGTTCACCATCTAACCCATCAACGCCCACTGATTAAGAGCTAGAATTCGACAACAGAACCTTCATAAGCAGCACACCTTCTTCAACCACGTTCAATTCAGAAAATTTCCTTTTACGCCACCTTGAAGTGTGCTATAATACAACTTGTTAATATTACATGATATTACACTCCCCCTCAAACTCGAACAAATGAGAGGTCAAGAAGCGAGAGTTTGCCCACCACGAATTCATGCCGAGCACGGGTGTGAGACTTGGTAAACAAATCTGCAATCTGAAGGCCTTACTCATTTAAGGCGAAATAAAGGGCTGTCTTTTAATCCAAGCACTTCTAGCGAGTAAAGCGCCCTTTTTCTTTATATAAGGGTAAAGCCACTTTCATTTATTATTGGTACGCTCATTAACGATAGGGTTGGTTACAATCTGAATAGTGTCGTTATTGTCACTTGAAGAGGCGCTGATCACAAAGACCACAATCCTTTACATCGATTTCCTCTGGCCTTAACAAGGGATCTGTAAAGATAACGCTTCCATTGCCAACTGTAAACGTCATTTACAAGCCCGCCCCTTAACATGCACTGGAGAGTCCTTCCTCTTCGTTATTTTCTGACGAATCTCCTGTCCCAAACGACCAACTGAAGCAGTTAGATGTTGTCAGCGACCATTTAGGGAAACGGCAACCCAAAAATCCTCAATTGACTTCTTCTATGCACCTACACACTCTGTCGGGTCTTTATCACATCACGACGTGTTTGGAGCCGAGAGCTAGACAATGAAGACACAAAAGAGCCCACAATCAGTAAAATCAACGGAGACGAAGACCCTAAAGAATTCGGAGTAGAAAGAAGTAGACGACGCCGTGATGATCCAGCTCCATTATCCATAGACCCGCGCCTACTTGGTGCATTGTAGAAGATTCATCATCAGAGCTATCTTCTGCCTCTGAACCTAGAGTAGTACACAACGCCTTACCTTTAACCCGATCCCCTACCCAACCACTACAGTGAGAGCCCCCAGTTTGGCAATTACACCGCACTTCATTGGGCTCTTGAATCACAATGGCTTGTTGAGGCCTATGTCTTCTGGTCCTCCTAAGATTGTGAGGACCCAACCCCAACCCACCTCGGCCCATTAACATTGGCCTAGTGGGGGGCATTCGCCTCATCTAAAGCCCAAGGAACAAGGGCGTTAATGAGACCCACGAACTGCTCCAAACAAGACTTCCAACTACCATCTTCATAGTCAAAGGTGGAATTAAAACCGAGAAAAGTTAGGGATTAAAAAAAAAAATTTATGAAAATGATCATAAAAAATTTATGATTTTTGAATTACCTTGATTAGTATGTGGTGTTTTATTCTTAGTGTAATCTAAGGGTCACAAAACTTTCATGATTATTTTTATGAAAATTTTTTCATGATACTAGTATTACTGATTAATACCTTCCAAAAAACAATTGTAAATTTGCCAGACGATTCGACGCCATTATTAACTAGACTACCTGCATCAACTCCCATACCAGCCAAAAAATCAGCCCATTTACGCCAAATAATTTTCTAGCTCACCAACTCTTTGAACCTCTACATCTCTATCTTGCGAGGAAAGCAATCCATGCAGACCGGATTGCTAGAACCAACATTGCATCCACCGGACTTAAAGGCCTTAACGGACCCTCCATCTGAATGCCACATCCCCTGTGCAGTTGTTCCACTATTGCCACAACCATTAAACCGCGTTCCCAACTTGCATCATATTGTGAAACAAAATCATCAAGATTTACCGTTTCCATAGAACTACCATATCATCGTATTCCGGCAGAGTTTTCGATACCAGTCCACCCGTATTGGCCACAGTGCCAAAAGTGGAAGCATTTCCCCGACCTGTTCGTGTATCTATAGTGGAAGTACGCCATTCAGGATGGCGACCGAAAGCACAAAGATGCAATGTATACATTAGCTTTGAAGGATTCGAGATTACTGAAGGTCCCAACTGGCGACCGATACCTGCAATAGTTCGAGTAATCGCCTCACTAGCATCTTCAAAGTTGACAAAACACTGAGTGAAAGTATGGTCAGGGGCCAACCACAAGTACGACAAAACTTATACACCCGTTCATACTGGCATTCAATCCAGCTAGATTGCCCATCTTGGCATCGCAAGAAAAATTCACTTATCATCGGCTTACCAGTGTAAACCCATACATGAATACGCAAGAAACGAATATTCAGAGGGGTTACTGTATCCAAATCTACACCAATAAATTCCCCTATCGTGCGACCCAACCACCAACCCGCTACTTTAGTAAAACATTCCAGTGGAAGCCTAAACAACACTACAAGAATTTACACAATTGCCGATCACTTTTGCTGATAAAAAAAATTTTGGTCGCAGAAAAATGACATTTGGCGACCAAATATTAATTAGTCACGAATGATCATTATTTTTGGCGACCAAATATTATTGGTCACAAAAGATTATATTTTGGCGACCAAAAAATAAGTTGGTCGCAGAAGGTGGTACACTTTTGCCGACCAACTACAAATTTGGTCGCGGAAGGTCACATATTTTTTGGTGACCAAAAATTTGGTCGCCAAAAACTTATTTTCAGCAACCAAAAAAAATTAGTCGCCAAATTAGTACCTTTAGCGACTAATATTTTAGTCGCGTTGATTGAGATTTGGCGACTAAAAAAGTTTGTCGGCGAAGGTACCTTTTCTGCGACTAATATGGTCTTTTGGTCACCAAAAGTTTGGGAGGGAAATTTGAAACATGGAGGGGGGAAATGAAATTTTGAAAATTTCCGCCAAAACTACCACTTAAATTTTGAAATCTGTCTCAACTATGTTTTGGCACTTAAATTTGGTGTCTTTTGGCACTTAAATTTTGAACTCATAAAACTATGTTAAAACAAAAAATCTGTCTCAGGCAAAACCACCACCAATCCATCTTCAACTCTCCATCCTCCTTACTTACAGGTCCTCTCATTCTCTCTCTCTCTCTGTGTAACAATGGCGGACGTGGTTCAGTACAAGCTAGAGCGCATGGTGGACGAGCTCGACGACCTCGAGCGAAGAGGACTCTTCTCGCAATGCGAGATTGTAGAGATTGTGAAACAGAGAAGGAAGTTCGAGTACAGGCGCAAGCGTCTGAGCCCTCTCAAGCAAGACTTCATAGCCTACATAGACTACGACAAGCAGCTTGAAGCTCTACGGCTACTTCGCAAGAAGGCTGTGGCTCGGGAGCTGAAGAAGCAGAACAAGAAGATGAAGAAATCAGTTTCCGATTTTGCTGGAGTTTCGAGGATTCTGGAGATTTATCGGCTCGCAACGAACCGGTTTAAGGGCGATATTGAGCTCTGGTTTCAGTATCCAGATCAGTACAGGTGATATCCAGATCAGGTAATTGAAAGCCAATAGCAACGAAGTGCTTTCAGCTCTTGTAGTAGATCGGTCTGGTCGTAGATCCTTATTTCCTTCTGTCTTGTCTCTCTTTCTTCGCTTGTGAAGAAGTGAAATCTTATCCTTCTCCCATGCTTTCCGTTGGTCAATAATAATAAAAAGTTCACTATAGTTCTTCACTACTTGTAAAGGTTGGTTCGAGTGGGACATATTTAAAAACCTTTTCATTTCACAAAATGAGTAATACCCAAATCAACACATGATCAAGAGAAAACAATTGATCTTAAGTTCTATTAGAACTTATTTTGCCTCCTCTGAACTGGGTATTACTGGTTTCTCTTTATCCATTTTTTTTTATAAAAATTAGTAATAGAACTTAAGAAATGCCAGTTCACAACGCGACCCAGAGATGCAAAAGGAAAGCTTGGAATGCTGAAACTAAGTTATGTGAATTCAATACATCAGCAGGCATACACAAATTAGCACCCATCAAGAAAACCCCAATATATAAAGGAACTGCTAATAAAACGCAATATAAAACGCCTGATCAAGCAACTCAAACTCAGTATCAGATCAAGAGAGTCATCGGTATTAGTTCTGCTTAATATTGGATTGAAGTTTTATAATCAAAAACTGATTGTTTAAAAAAAAAAGAAAAAAAAAAGAGATTTGGCAACTAAATTGTTAGTCGGCGATTCTTTGACTTTTGGCGACCAAACTTTTTGGTCGCGAAATGTGACAATTGGCGACTAAGAAATTTGGTCGGGAAAATATCACTTTTTGCGACCAAAGTGTTTTAGCGACAAAATGAATTAGTCGCGGTAATTAAATATTTAGCGACCAAAAATTTAGTCGGCAAATCCAACTTTTGCCGACCAACCAAAATTTTGGTCGCGAATTACTTTTGCCGACCCTCAATTGGCGACCAAAGTAGCGACCAAAAAAATTGAACGCGGATAACTTTTACCGACCAAAAAAGACGCCTACCACAGGTTTCTGCTCTTCTTAGGGGATTCTCTTCTTGCTTGCGTAGCAAAAAACAATCCCTCACTGCCCGCTCTAGTACGAAGCTGAATACCGAGCTCTTGCTGATACTACTCAGGAACTTCTCTGGCTTCGCTGGCTCCTTACTGATATGGGTGTTTTTCCTCTGGTCCTACCCCTCTCTATTGTGACAATCAGAGTGCCATTCAGATTGCTCACAATGATGTTTTTCATGATCGCACCAAACATATTGAGATTGATTGTCACTTCATTCGCCAGCATGTTACCTGTGGTACTGTTCATCTTCTTCCTATTGCTTCAGTCGATCAACCCGCTGATATCTTCACTAAAGCTCATCCTCCTGGCCGCTTTCATGATCTTGTTTCAAACTCAACTTGGTTGATGCTTTCCCTCCTTGAGTTTGCGGGGGGATGTTAGTATATTATTGTATATTCATATTGTATATTAGTAGTGTTAGTCATCATTGTAGTCTATTATTAGTTTTATGCTTTCATAATTGTTGTTCCTCTCTCTCTTTATGCTTTCGGTGCAACGGCACCCAATGTCCCTCTTCCTCTCTTATAAAAGAGAGGTGTAAATCTCTCTGTAATTACACAGATATACAACAACTGAACAATTCAGTATTTCTCTCTCTCTATTCTCTATCACTCTCTCAAATTATTGTTTCATCATTGATCAAAACTGGCGTACTCAAGGAGAGGTTTTGGTGGTGGGTCGGCGTTGGAATTTTTATGTGTTTCATTTTCAGAATGTGGAGGATTTGGAGCGGCTGTAGAAGGAAGGTTCGTATGCAATCCAAGGTGGGCTTTGGTGTTAGAACGCTAGCACCACAGTCTGATTTTGGAGCATCAATCATCGTCAATGTTAATCATATTATTTAATTTGATGATGTCTAAAATATATTAGTTAATATACATATTATTTGACACAAATTATTATCTTTTTAAAATATATATATTGTTAAATATTATTTAAATAAAATAATATTATCTTTTTAAAATATATATGTTAAATATTATTTTAAATATTTTCAAAAACTTTACTATTCACTTTTTGAAAAATAGGGTTAATTACTATTCATCTTTTGACAAATCGATTAATTATATTATTTGACAAAAATGATTATTTGAAATTTTTTCAAAAACTTTACTATTCACTTTTTGAAAAATAGGGTTAATTACTATTCATCTTTTGACAAATCGATTAATTATATTATTTTGACAAAAATGATTGATTGTTGTTGTATTATTTTGACAAATTTGATATTTATGGGTTGTCTTATTTTGACAAAATTAATATGGAGTGGTAAAAATATTAGTATAAAATCTTTACAACATATACAATATTTTAAAGAGGATATATATTTTCAGATCCATCATAAATATTAATTATAGAGATTTTTCTGTATGCAAAATTTCGATTAGAACTTATATAACATTATATGCAGAATACATCACGTACGCTATTAAATTTTTTTACATTACATTGATTATATTATATTATAATCAAACAAGAAGAAAAGTTGGAGTTATATATATATATATGTGTATATATATATATATTATATAACTAGATGGAGAAAATTATTTGTTTGTTTGAAAGTTGTGAACTTTGATTAAATTGTCTACAAAAATGGTGGCTCCATGTTTGATAAAACAAAAAAAAAAAATCAGTCTTATTTTTTATCTTTTGCTGACTATTCAAAATCAATGAGTGTGCTTATGTAGAGCGATGACATCAAGAGTGTGCTTATGTAAGCCATGACATCAGGAGCGTGCTTATGTAAGCCATGACGTCAGGAGCGTGCTTATGTAAGCCATGACGTCAGCAAGGAGTGTCCAACGCGGCATATTTTTGTGTATAAATAGAAGTGTTGGATGTGGAGAAAAAACCAAGAACTTGAAGAGAAAATTTTCTGTGAGCTCCAAATTGTATTATTCTCTTTCACTTTCAGATCTAAGTCTAGCTTTTGTTCTTACACTTTCATATCTACTCTTTGTGAGAGAATTATTGTAAAAGTGGTTCAATTACCACTTATTCTTATTCCTTATTTTTGTGAGAGATTTTGTAAGGGTAAGGCATTATTTGTTGAGTGAGGCTCAATAGATAAGAGTAAGCCCTGTGCCAAATCCACAAGCTTGGTGGTGTATTATTCAATTGATAGTAAAAGAATTCTCAAGGAGGTTCCTTGGGGAGTGGACGTAGGCCTGGCGTGCCGAACCACTATAAATCGCAGTGTTGATTTTCTCTTTCTATCTCTTCTACTTTTATATTGATAATTATTATTCTGTTTGTTTTTATTTATTCAAATTCTGAATATTGTGTTATATTTAATATTGTGAAATTTTTAATAACCCAATTCACCCCCCCTCTTGGGTTGCCTAACGGGATAACAGTCAAGTTTGCTTGTTGGGTATGTTTCACTACAAGAATTAACACTTTTGCCGACCAAAAAATTGGTCGCTAAAAGCCCA
>NW_021025228.1:424375-436507 GCF_004153795.1 Camellia sinensis
CTCTTTTCAAAACTCTTTCACCAAACAAATTTTTCACACTCAAATCATAATTCCAGAACTCACAAACTCAAAATACAACTCTATTCTCAAATCATATTTAAAAAATTCTATTAATAATTCGACTTGTGCACTTCCTCAAACGAAAAAAGAAAAAAAAGAAAAAGAAAGTATTACAGTCAATGACTTAAAAAAGTATTACAATCACTGTATGCCTTATCCAAAGAAAAATTTTTTGAAACTTTAGAATATCATGATCACTGCATGCCTCATCCACATATTACAATCACAGTATGATTCATCCCCATAAAGTATTACAATCTGTGATTCTTAAAATATAATAACAATTCAAATCACCAAAACTATGAACAGAGCAGTAGTAGAGATTGAATGTCTCTGTATTGTTACATCTACATATGTTTTTGAAAACAAAAACCAACCAGCATATATCATATTTTCTATTTATTATTTTTAGAGTTACATTTAAAAACTAAAAAATATATATGAATAATACGTTTATTTTTTTCAATTCAAAAAATATATTCAAGTTGAAAACTTTTTTTTCAATAGAATATTTAAACTCTTTTTCAATTGAAAACACAAACATAATATTTAAACAAATTGAAAATACAAAGTCTTATAAATTTCTAGGGGTGCTCGCGATTTGGCGGTTTGGCGGTTCGGTTGCGGCCAAAAAATCTCAAATCCGCCATCCGTCCGCCAAATTGGCGGATTTGAAAAAATCAATCCGCAACCGTCCGCTCGTCATCACGCATCCGTCCAAAATGCGGCGGATCGGTTCGGTTCGGTCGGTTTTGGCGGATCGGTATATCCGCTGCTCACCCCTACTGTGCCTAGGTGGAATGGTGGTCTTTCTAGAAGAATTTGAATTAAGCTTCTTCCCCAAGTCATCCAGACCACGTATCTCAGGGTGGTACACAACTGTCTGTTCTGGCCGCGATCGTGGAGAGAGTGGACGCTGCCTCAGTACCTTCTCTGGTCTTGTACTATTCTAATTATCGGATTGGGACCCACTCGTTCCTTCCTCACCCACCAAAGTTGGATTTTTAGCCACTGTTTCTAAAGCTGGAGTTCGTCGGAGTAACAGCGTCAAATTTGCTTCCATCTCATCAATCAATCGGTGATAGGATTCCGATGGTAGCCCAAGCATAGAGGCCGCCCCAGTTCTGAGATTTAGACCATAGCCCGATTGTCTTCCTGCCTCATGAGTCACAAACTTACAGGATTGATTGTCATGCCCAATCCTTCCACAATCATAGCAGAAATTAGATAATCTTTCACACTTATAATCCACTCATTTCTCTGAAACTTTCAAGGTAACTGGGTCCTTTCTCCTCAACTGAAAACCTCTTGGAAGGGGCTTTGTAACATCAATATCAATCCAAATCCTCAAGAAACTACGGTATAGCAGAAGACCATCATGTGGGGCTTCAACCCCTATCAGATTCCCAATGCTACTTGCAATGATTTGGCTATTATGCCTGGTCATCCGATCCATTGGTAATCCATGAACTTGGGCCCAAAAGGGGCAACGGGAAAACTCCATCTCTAAAACTGAGCTTCCCGTGACCAAAGCCTGTAAAACCAAAAGATTACCCATTATCGACCATGGTGCTTCCCGGAGAACCTTCTGTCTGTCCTCAGCATTTTCGAAACGAAATAGATACACATTGTCTGCCCAGGGTGAAATGGCCACTTCCTTTCGAATCTTTCAAGCATTCTGGATAATACGTGATATAACAGGTTTAATCAAGACCTTCTGAGTCAAAATCTTGCCAACCAAACACAGAGAAGAGTTATCAATACTTTCATCTGAACCCTCCTCAAGCTTAATCGTAGCATGAACAGTTAGAGAGTCCATAGTGATAGTAAACAACAGTTGAGGGAGAAAGAGCACCAGAAAATAGGGGCATATAGTAGAGAGGGAAGATAGGTTTAGAGATAATTAAGATGGGGAAAAGGGAGTAGAGGGGACTATAATGGAGGAAATCACTATTGGGTTGAGAAAGAAAGAAAAGAAGGAGGGTGTGAACCAAAATAGATAGAAAGCCTGCTAAGAGATTGGCAGAAATACCTGGAATTGATCCAGAGAAACCCTAGGGAGAGGCTCTCATAGAGAGAGAAATGCCTTTGACAAAAATTGATATAAACATTACTCCACTATTAATTGAAACAGACACAATATCTAGCAAATAAACATATATATTTAAGTTACACGGTCCCGTCCGGTGTAGTTTGGTTCCAATCTGGAACCATGGACCTAAATCTGGAACTAATTTGCAAAGACCAATTTCCCAAATTTTCAAATCAGGACCGAACCATGAATAAAAAAAATCAAATCAAACCTATTCGATTGGTATGGACTAATTCAATTTGCTAATTTTTCAATTTTCTTACTCAGCCCTATGACCAATTACCTAAGGGACAAGGTCAAATTTCTCAGAGTAGAGGGCAAAATCATTTTTGAACAATTATGTTGATATTTCCAAAAAAAAAATAAAAAGTTCATGGAAAAGGTGTTTTTTTGGTCAAACGCAAATCTTGAATACTTATAATTACTCATGAACAATAGGTATCAATTAAGCTATGGAAATACCAATGAATTGAATTCAAGACATCTAAATTTACGATTCATTTCAAAATTTGCGGGTGTGAGTTATGTTGTCTCTAAATTGATGTGGCATACATTAAAGCCACTATTTTTAGAGGAAATATTATTTTGCCCCCCTAAACTTTCACATAGTTTTTAATTTGATTCTCAGATTTCGATTAATATCAATTTTATATCTAAACTTTCAAAATTTTGATTAATTTGGTCACTGCCGTCACATTCTATTTACAATTGGACAAAATTTGCTGACATGGCACCCAAGTTTATTTGAAATTCATTTTACCTCCCAAACTATATCTTAAAAATCAATTTGCCCCCCACGTCAGCATATTCCGTCCAATTGTAGACGGAATGTGACGGCAGGGGCCAAATTGATCAAAATTTGAAAGTTTGCGCGTAAAATTGATATTAATCGAAATCTAGAGGTCAAATTAAAAAACACGTGAAAATTTGGGAGGCAAAATAATATTTTCTTCTATTTTTAGCTCAATTTTATGCTTGAACAAAAAATTAAGTGATCTCTTTATTAGGGTTCATTGTCAAAATTGAAGGCCCTTTTTATTGAGTAGTTATTGGGTATTCTTGAAGTACAGTCACGTGATCCTCTAAAGTGTTGTGATTAGTGAAGAAGATAGGGCCCATGATTTTATGTTTAGTGATTAAGGAACGTGAAGAGACATAGTGTATGATGATAAATCCTTGAATATGAACACGTAATCCTTTTAAGAATATCGAATAATTTTTTTCTTTTTATTAGAGTTTATACTGTTGGGTTGTTTCCACGCTTTTAAGGGGGTTTGTTGGTTATCAATCAAGATCCTCAAATGGCCACAAAGGAATCAAAATTTTAGGCCCATTTTGAATGGCCAAATTGGTAAAACACTAGGCTCAATGGTCATCATTGTTGGTTTGTTTTGAATTTGAAACAAATTGGTGACGAACTTTTGACTTGACCCTTTTGCTGTAAATTCAAATTTAATTGTTCATTTTAACATAGAAAATGTTTAAAATTCACAAAAAAAAAAAAAATTTAATCTATAATGATGTGATATGAAAATATTAACATTTAATTTTCCACACACTAATTGTGTAGAACCTATCTCCCCTACTACATTATTATAAGTTAATTTAAGAGTTTAATTTGTGAGTCTCTATCTCTCTATCACTTTTTTGATTTTTTATTTTTAAAATCATCTTCAATCTAGACTCATATTTATGGGGAATTTTTTTAAGGTCTTTAGTATTAAGATTTTATAGCATAAAGGACATCTAATATTTTTATAATGTCTAAGGTCTCTCAACATCGATCCAGAGAATTTCTGAGAATTTCTTTGGACCTTCCAGAGAATTTCTCAGAGAAAATTTACACAATGGCCAAAATCCCAAACAATTTCTCTGGACATAAATTCTCTCAAGAGAAAATGGGTTGGCCAAAAAGTGGCTTTGAGTCCCAATTCTATAAAGGAAGAAAGAAAAGAAAAAAAGAAAAAGAAATGACATACTTAAGAAGCTAAACAAGCCTTCCAGAAAAGCCTGTTCTTTTCCATCTCATTCATCAATTCCATATTTGAATCAACACTTGATTTCTTGTGTAATCTAGCTTTAGTAGTGCTGCTCAGCCCCACTTGATCATTATCATCATCATCAGTCCAATCTTGATCCAGTTCCTAGAGAAATTCTCTCCAGAGAAATTGACTTTTCAGAGAAATTCTGGAATTCCCAAAGAATTTCTCTGGCTTCCAATTTCTTTGGACTTCCTAGAGAAATTATGCCAAAGATGCATTGTCGCTGCCATCCTTGATTACACACATACACAGAGAGAGAGAGAGAGAGAGAGAGAGAGCTTGAATTAGATCCATGTTCATTAGATTACGAAAACAGAGAGTTGATAGAAATTGCAAATGCATTAGGAGAAAATTTGCATAAACAAACATAATTCAGATTCAATATGACCAAATATGGGAGGAAAATTTCACAGAAACAAAACAGAGTAAGAACCAATTCCCATGCAGTCGCATAAATTACAGTGAATATGAGCTAAACACAGGTTGCAGAAAAACACACAATTCACAGACGAAGAAATTGAAAACCAGGTTAAATTATGAAAAGTACATAAAAAGGAAAACAAAATTTGAATCACCATATCTGTCCGAGGGGAGCTTTCCGAGCCAGAAGCTGGTGAGAGTAGAACATTTGAGCGTTGTTGAAGACTACGACACTTAAAACAGGCAGAGAGCTATAAGAATGAGGAGAGAGAGAGAGAGAGAGACAGAGAGTCGTCAATGGCGAGAGGAGAGAGAGAGAGAGAGAGAGAGGTGTCACATAAACCGCATTGCGCAAGGATTTTCTGGGGTGCGGGATGGGGATGCTGCTGTGCTTTCAGCACACGCGGCTCTACGGTGCCGTTTTGGGCAATAAAAAAAAAATTACGTCTATTATTTCTAAGAAATTCCTTTACATTTTGGTTGTATACATTATGTTTTTTTAGAAAAAAATAAATATTATGTAAAATTTTGGCAAATTTATGAGAATTTGTAATTTAGAAATAAAAGTATTTTGTGATAATGTCATAAATTTTTTCATACTACTATTTTTTAACCATAAAAAATATTTGATCAAGCTCTTCTCCAGCTCGAAATTAGATTGGAGCATTCTGTTGGTCTGTGGAGCTTACTATGGATTTCATTTTGATATTTCAAATTGTTTCAATATTTAGAGTTCTTCGAGTAATTTATCCCTGTAAAATAATCACGTTGATCGAATATCGATAACTACTTAATCAAATCATATTTTTGTCAATAGTAAATATTATTTTAAAAATAATTTGTTAACAAAAATGTATTCTAATCAATTGGCTATCGATATCTGTTTAGCGTAATTTTTTGCATAGATGCAGTACTCGACGAATCCTATACATTGATCAGTTTAGATCATCAAAATAAAACTCATGGTGAGTCCCACAAGTCCAAACAAAACCCTCTAGACCGTAAAATATGTTACATTACTAAAAAAATACATAATATATATCACAAAAATATATGATAAGATGCATCTAATACACACCATTTAAAGAGTGTGGGATTCCCTTTCTATAAAATTTCAATTTCTTACATAATTTCATTTAATTGAATAAGAAAGGAAGTAAAATAGAATTTTAAGCTCAACATAATTTTTTTGCTTTCTATTTGAATGAGTCGTTTAATAAAATAATATAAAAATAGTATTTAATCTATTAAAAATTCATTTTTCACATATTTTATACATTTTTTTAGCTTACTTTAATATAATTTTTTGTGCACATACCAATATTAACCACCTCTTAATGATCCATGGTAAATATAAATGAAATTACTCACAAAAATTGGGCCTTGTTTGGAAAGTAATTTTTTTGAGATTTTATTTACTAAAATATAATTTTTTTATTATTTTAATTTTACACCTTTTACAAACAAAAAAAAGCATTAAAAAAAAAGTGAATAAAAATGAATTTTTGACTTTTTTTGTATGAGTTAAAATATATTTGATTTTTTTTTGACTTTTTAAATAAAATAATCACTTGCCAAACAAGTAACTCAATCTCATTTGCAAATTTCAAAAACCAAAATCTATTTATTTTTTATTAAAAACAATGCTAAAAACAGTACTAGGGACAGTTGTTAGTGTTGAAAAATTGTATACAAAAATGTGTTGCAGTGAAAATACAAGGAATTTCTTAGAAATACTATTTAAAAGGAAAAAACAAAGGGACAACTTAAAAAAAAAAACCAATACAGCCGAGAAGTAAATCAATGTTTTTTGGCCCAAAATGACATCGTACAGCCGCGTAGCAGCCTAGCAGGAGTTGCTGTTCTTTGAGCATGGCAACATCCCCTATATATATATTAATGCATAAATGAAGGGGCATTCTAAAATTTTGTTAAAAATTTATAATGATTTACCTTGTTAATCGTCTCACGCCGGTTCAGTCCCAACCGGTTTAGCCAAACCCCTGAATCGGCAACAGCCTGATCTAGGAGATTTTTCCACCCGTTCTCGCTCATTTCAAAGTTGTTTTTAGTCATTCAAAAGTCAAAATCTCCAGAATTCTTCGAAAAATTTTTCCATAGGTAATTGTACTAGATTTCCACAAGAAATAATTAGACAAAAAGGTTATCCAAGGGTGTTACCTAGGAAAACATCAGAAAGCGCCATTGTGTTCCTTAGGCTCGTACCTATTTTCATAAAACTCATAAGAAGAGAATTAGGTTTAATTATCCATTGGGTTTTCATCATTCTTCTTACCCAAGGCAAGAAGACGATTCTACTCCTCCACATTGATATTTTGCTTGTCATAGGGGCTGACTCAACAAGTATAAGGCTCATCCTTATTAAGACTTGTTGTATTTATTTTACTTATTTGTTTATTTTGTTTGTAATATCCACATTTGTACTTTTATTGTAACGCATTTGTTTTAGAATGGCTATTAAAAATGCTATTGATTCTTCAAGAATTGAGATGCTTAATGGAAATAATTTTCGAGTATGGAAATGCCACATTTTTTATCTTCTTACACATGAAAAAACATTGCACACTTTATTCACTTACAAACCAGATGATGATTCTAATTGGTTTCAAAACAAATGGATAGAGGATGATGCAACGACAAACGCAACTATGTTACATAATATATGAAAGACAACATTATTCTGTTATTTGAAGAACCTGAAACTGCAAAACAATTGATGGAAGCACTAGAAAGTAAGTATGGAGTTTGATCAAACACTCAAATACAATTGCTCTTGGACAAATATAATAACACTCGTATGCGTGATAATGATAGTGTTGGTGATCGTGTTAATCAAATGGAATTAATTATTAAAGAATTATCCAACGATGATCACTCTTTGTCGGACAAGATGCAAGTAATTATCATACTTAATAGTCTTCCATTGGCTTGGGATCATATTGTCATATCTCTACTCATAGCGGACGAGAGATTTCAATGGTGACATTGCCTGTACTCTTAGTTTTGGAAGAAGAAAGAATGAAGCGAAGGCGTAAAAAAGAATTGTTCTAACTTGTTGATGGCTCAATCTTCGCCACCTCCACAAAATAATTCCCACATACGACTCAACAAGAGAAAGACTACTTCTTTTAAGAAAAAATGGAAGAAGGGGTTCTAGAAAGAATGTAAGAAACAACAAGGATGACACAAACAATAGCATCACAAGAATCAGGCTGGCCCATGTTACAATTGTAGTAAAAAAGGTCATATCAAAGCCACTTGTTCTCAAAACAAACAGAAAAAGGATAATAAACCCATTGCCATGACAATTTCTAAAGAAATGGTCCTTGAACCTTCATCAAATTCATGGTGGATTGATTTTGTTGCAACTAGGCATATTGTGCAAAACAAAGACTTGTTCGTGGAGTTTACTGAAAAGAATATTGGTGAACACAGAATCTATATGGGCAACTACTCGTATAGTGATGTTTTGGGTATCGGCAATTGTCAATTCTCTATTAATGAAACTTCAATCGTACTTCATGATGTGCTTTATGTGCCCAGTATTTGCTAAAATTTAGTTTCAGTTCCAGTATTAATCCAAAAGGGTTTTGAGATTAAGTTTAGATTTAACACAGTGTTGATTAAGAAAGGAAATGTATTAGTGAAAGGTGTAAGAGTGAATGGCATGTACTCTCTTCCTATTGATAATAATAAAGTATGCATTTATGATTATTTGTTGTTTTTACCAATAATAGCTCTTATTTATGGCATCTAATAGGTAACATTAATAAAAATAAAATGTCTTGAATGTTTAAAAGTGGCCTATTGCCTAAAGTGTGTTTCGATTATTGTGATACATGTGAACCATGTATCAAAGAAAAAATGACTGGCAAGCCATTTTGAAAACATTGAAAATCATTACTTGAAGTAATTCATTCAGACATTTGTGACCTTTTAAGAATTAAAACTCATCGAGGCATGAACTACTTCATTACTTTCACTGATAATTATTCAAGATATGGACATATCTACCTTCTTAAACACAAATCAGAGGTAATTGAAAAGTTTAAGGAATATAAATTAGAGATAGAAAAGCAACTTAGTCAGTCCATTAAAAACTTGAATAATGATAGAGGTGGCGAATATGATGCTATGGATTCTTTCTGCAAGGACAATAGCATAAAGCATTTGTTTACAATGCCATACACTCCACAACAAAATAGGATTGCAGAAAGACGAAATCATACTCTAATGGAAATGACAAGGTCTATGATGGCTCATGTTAATCTTCCTATTCATTTTTTGGGATAAGCCTTGTCCACCGCTGCGTACATATTAAATAAAGTCAAAACAAAAGCTAAACTTCTAACTCCTTATGAATACTGGAATGGTACTAAACCTAATGTTCTAAATCTCAAAGTTTGAGGATGTAAAGCACATGTTCTTATTTCAAAACCTTAAGGGATAAATTGGGATGTAAAACTTGGGAATGCAAGTTTATTGGCTATGTTGAAAATGGGAGTAGTTATCGTTTTTACCATCCTGAACGTGGATTAATAAAAGTAGAGATGTTATTTTTCTTGAATCCACTGATTTTGTTACTTCTATTGAACAAATTGAATTGCTTTTTGAGATATTTCAGGATTCTTCTCTTCCCTATTTGTCACCAGCACCATAAGTTCTCCCAGAACCACCTAATAATGGGAGGAAAAGAAAACTACATAACGTTGTGTTACTTGCTTCGGATCTTAAGATAAATGGGAGTAAGAGAGCAAGACGTCCATCTACATTTTTGAAAGATCAATATGTTTTTCAAGTTGACAAACTTAATAACTTAGTAGAAGATCCTACTAGTTATAAGGAAGCAATGAGTAGCAGTGATGCTACACAATGGTTTGAGGCAATGAATGAAAAACTTGACTCGATCAAGAAAAATGATGTTTGGGAATTAACCGATCTCCCGAATGGAAGAAAAGCCATTGGTTGCAAATGGGTTCTTAGAAAGAAATTTAAAGTAGATGGAAATTTGGAAAAATACAAGGCAAGGCTAGTAACCAAAGGATTCACACAACAACCTGGAGTAGACTTCGTGGATACGTATTCTCCTGCTGCAAAATTTGACTCAATAAGGATTCTAATGGCGGTAGTAGCCAGGATGGATTTGAAATTGCATCAGTTAGATGTTAAAATAGTTTTTCTCAATGGTGAATTAAAAGAGAAAATTTATGTGATGTAACCTGATGGTTTCCAAATCCAAGGCGACGAAGATAAAGTCTACAAGCTAAAAAGATCCCTGTATGTACTCAAACAATCGTTAAGACAATGGTACTTGAAATTCCACCAAACTATTTTAGAAATGGGCTATATTGTGAGTCTAGTAGATCGTTGTGTTTATATCTAGAAAAATGATGATAAGTTAGCAATATTGTCTTTATATGTAGATGACATATTATTACCATGAAATTGTCTAGATATGATTATGAAAACCAAAACTTTCTTAGCATCTAGATTTGAAATGAAAGACATGGGTCTTGCAACCTATGTTCTAGGAATTAGAATTTCAAGAGATAGAAATTCAAAGTTAGTATATCTAGATTAAGAAAAATATATAGACAAGGTGCTCAAAGAATTTAATATGGATAATTGTAATTCTTTAAGCACATCTGTTTGCAAGGGACAAAGTCTTAGTAAAAGTATGAATCCTCAAACTAAGTCTGAAATTGAGGAAATGAGAGATGTCCCATATGCTCAGGCAGTAGGCAGCCTAATGTATGTTATGACAAGCACAAGACCTAACATATGTTATGTAGTCGGATTGGTAAGTAGGTTTCAATCAAATCCAGGTAAGGAACATTGGTGAGCAGTCAAAAGAATATTCAAATATTTAAAAAGTACTAACAATTTGAAATTATATTTTGGTTTGTGTGATCTAGACATAAAAGGATACACAGACGCGATTTTGCTAGAGATATAGATGACAGAAAATCTACTAGTGGTCATGTGTTCTTGTTTGGTGGAACGACAGTTTCTTGGTTAAGTAAGAAACAAAATTGTGTTACAAAGTACACTATGGAAGCTAAATACATAGCTTGCAGCATAACCGTTAATAATTCAGTCAGGATAAAACGATTTGTTGACAGTTTAAGTGTAGTGAATAGCTGTAAAGGAAAACGTGTTGATGTAAATTATCACTACGTTCAAGATATAGTGGAGATGAGAGAAATTAAAGTCAACTATATACCCTCAGAAGAGATGGTGGCCAACCCTATAACCAAAGAGTTGTCTCTGGAAAGATTCAAAGAACATGTAGCTAATATGGGATTGAAAATGCCTAGTTAGGTGGTTTGGCTACTTATATAAGGATATAGTCAGATGACTCTGGGCACGCCTGGATAATCAATGTTATGTGACTCTATCTTGCATGGAAACATGTGTTTGGTCAGGTAATAAGGTAAAGTGTAACAACCCTCATACTGTTTACCGATTAATGACTGATAATTGAACTGATTAAAAATACTGAACTGACTGACTGAAAACTGGAACTGAATTGACTGAGTATGTACGTTTGAATTGCATTCTATCTGTCGATTGTTTATTTGATCTGTTCGTATTTTTAGTGTTTAAACTGCTAATTGAAGGCCTTATCGACGGCCGAATCCGGAATTGATTAATGTTTTATGATCGTCATAATTAATGTGATTTTATGGTATAATTATTTGAAAACTGATTAGGTATGATTAAATTAGATTAAAACGAGTTAATTGCAAAGTTTGCCGTAATTACCAACTTGCCACTAAGTGGGCCACTATCTCACACACCTTTGAGCCTTGTATACACTCATACACTTGAATCAAAACATTTTCCTCAGCCATATCTCTTGTTCAACCGACCTTAGAGAGAGTGAGAGTGAGGACTTGAAGTCCATCTTGAATTTTGCTTGTTAATTGAAGAACTTGAAGGTTGATTGTATATTTGAGCTCCTAGTCTTCTAATTCAAAGAACCTAGGTATGAATTTCATCTCTTGATTTTGTCTTTAAGTTGATTCATGCAAGGTTCATGTTAATTTGTAGAGCTAAGTCATGATTTGGTTCATTAATGGTGGATTGAAGCTCATTTCTTGCATGCATGTTAGTATTGTTGCATTTTGAGGTTGATTACATGGACATTAATACATGCATGCTCATATTGTTGTTATAGACCATGTTTTCATCTGGTTTTGAAAAGAAATGAGCTCATTTGAGCAAGCTTTGGAGCTTTAATTTGGTTTAGAACTCATGCATGCCATGTTTGAATGTTGTTCTTGAAAAATGGTTAAAATTGAGTTTCAATTAAACACCCTTGGGCTTTGATTTCTTAAAATTGAGCTTTGAACATGTTTATTCTATGTGTTTATAAATGTTTTCCAGAAAATGGGCCCAAGAGGATCGGTTTTGATGCAATGGAATGTGAGTTTGAACTTTGAGGTGCAATCTGGGATTTCCAGATTTTGCACTCCCGCTCGAGCGGGGTAATTG
>NW_021025228.1:448570-466243 GCF_004153795.1 Camellia sinensis
GGGCTGAATCTCAGTGGATCGTGGCAGCAAGGCCACTCTGCCACTTACAATACCCCGTCGCGTATTTAAGTCGTCTGCAGAGGATTCTACCCGCCGCTCGAGATAGGAATTGTACTTCAAGGCGGGCCCCCCCCCCGCCCCCCCCCCCCCCCCGCCACTACTATCCACCGCCCGCCACCTACTTGCCACCACCACTCACAACCCACCTGCCACCACCATCCACCACCTGCCACCACCATCCACCACCCACCACCACCCACTCGCTACCACCCACCACCCACCACCGTCACCCATCCACCCACCATCACCACCCGCCACCACCACTACCACCACCTACTCGCTACCACCCACCACTCCCCACCGTCACCACTTTCTACCATCGTCTTTCGCCGCCATTTGCCTCCACTTGTCATTTCTCACTCTTTTTTATATTTTTATTTTTTTTAAAACATTTTGTCAATTACCAAACGAGTTTGTAGTTTATGTTTTTCTAAAAATAAACAAAAAATAAACAAAAACCAGTTTATAAAATTTTTGTAAATATAAACTGAAAACGTAAATGTTACCAAACACACCCTAAATGTGTCATCTTCATCACCATCATCAACGCTATTGAACTTGAAAGTTTTGCTTCAAGTATAATGTATACTTCATCACTTATTTCACTGTGTAGAGCAATGGAGGACGAGGACAACAATTCTAGTGAGATCGGCGTTTCATTGGTAAGTTTATCTGCCTTGTATTAACATTCTTGGTCGTTTTCAGTCGTTCTTGTTTCGTTCGAGCTGTTCGGTACTGGTTTGCTGACTGTTAGAATTATGTTCGGTAATACAGTACTGAACATAATCCTTTCGTTCAATAGATAGGTTCCGAACATTAATGCAGATAGTCAGTACTGTTGAACCGAATATCATCTTTATTTTCGTCACTGTTGAACGGAACAAAATCATTAGTTTCAGGACTGTTGAAATGAACATCATTTTTTCAATTTTGAAATTACATTCAGATGTGTTTCCAGGGTGATGCTTTGACTAGAGGCAGTAAGGTTGATTCAGAACTTGTAATGGATTATAGTAATGAATTTGTTACTTATGAGGTAAGTCTTTGATTGTTTTACAAATAATGTACCTTTTTTATGTGCAATAATTTGTTAGTTTAATTTATTTATTTCAGATATTCAAAAGTTGAGATGAGTTAATTCGATAGGCACGTCAAGTTGGAAGAAGAAATGGATTTGTTATTGTCGTGCAGAAATCAGATGAGGGTGGTATTCAAGGTAGGAAGCCAAGACTTAGCTTAGCTTATGAGAGGAGTGGATCTTATAGGGACACTCGAAAAAACAACAGGCCTGAGACAAAAAAAGCAAGACAGACTGGTACAAAAAAATGTGAATGTCTTTTTTTATTGAAGGGCAAAAAATTAGCCACAAATGATGACTGGATCTTGATAGTTGTTTGTGGTGTGCATAATCATCTTGCTACAGAATATCTTGAGGGTCATTCTTATGCTAGAAGGTTGTCACGTGAGAAAACCTCTTTGTTGGTAGACATGTCAAAGAGTATGGTAAGGCCAAGTGAAATATTGGTTACATTGAAACAACGTGATGATGCAAATGCTTCCACAATGAAGACAATTTACAATGCACGTAATAGGTATAAAGTTGCTGAGAAAGCTGGGAGATCTCAAATGCAACAACTATTAGGTCAGTTAGCGATGAACAAGTACATTGAGTGGCATAGGAGCTGTGCAGATACTAAGACAGTGACTGATTTGTTCTTTGCACATCCTACTAGTTTGAATTTGTTACGTGTATTTCCAAAACTATTGTTGATGGATTGTACTTATAAGACCAATCGATATCGGTTGCCCCTTCTGGAGATTGTAGGTGTGACATCAATAGACATGACCTTTTCAGTTGCATTTGCATACCTCCAGTATGAGAAGGAGGATAACTATACATGGGCACTTGGTCTTTTGCGTAGTGTCATGGATGAAAATACTCTTCCTTCTATTATTGTCACAGATAGAGAATTGGCCCTTATGAATGCCATATGTACGGTGTTTCCTGCAACTACAAATTTGTTGTGTAGATGGCATATTGGAAAAAATGTGCTTGCTAATTGCAAAAACATGTTTGAGACAAAGGATAAATGAGAAATGTTTATAATGAGTTGGAATATGTTGGTTATGTCATCGTCTGAAGAAGTATATATGCAATGACTGTCTTTGTTATATAGTGAGTTCAGCACTTATCAAGATGCACTTCATTATGATACCTCATTTTGGTTGGATACATACAAGTCGAAATTTGTGGTTGCTTGGACTAACATATTTATGCACTTTGGAAATTCTACAACAAATAGGTAAATACGAACATTTAAATTTATTAGTTGTTTGGCTTTTTTATAACAGTTTATTTTCATATATAGGGTTGAGAGTTCACATGCAAAACTTAAAAGATATCTTGGATCAAGTCAAGAAAATTTTGAGTCGAATTGGACAAGGATACACAATTTACTTGAGTTGCAACATAGTGAAATAAAATCATCATTTGAGAAAAGCAAGATAGTTGTGCAACATGGTTTCAAACCTGCGCAGTTTAAGGAGCTTCATGGTAATGTCTTAATTACTGCATTAGAGATCATATTGGCAGAGTCTAAACGAGCATCTTCTGTTGGTATTGATATTACTGCATGTGAATGCGTTGTTGACGTACTTATGGTTTGCCATGTGCACATGAGATAGCAAATTACATGAGGGAAAATCGGCCAATTCCCCTCACTTCGGTTTATTCATATTGGACTAAGCTTGATATGTTGAGTACCCCACACACTGCAAGTGAAGGGTGGACTTGTACACCTGAGTTAGAATTGTTTGCCAAACGATTTGAGGAAGTGGATTCAGATGTGAAGAGACTTTTGTTACAAAAATTGTAGGAGTTAGCCAAACCTAATTGTAAATTTTTTATTGATCCGGAAGTGAAGTCTAATCCACGGGGTTGCCCAAAATTGAAGATTGAGAGCTCCACTCGTCGCGAGCCATCTGCGTTTGAAGTAGTTGCTTCAACACAAGATAGTTATTCACCCGGAGTCATTGTCAAGGCTAGTGTAACAACAAAAAAGGTGAAAACAAAGAAGAAAGAAAAGGTACATGGTTTACTAGTGAGATATGTAATTGTGTCATGTTATCTACTTTATTGTCTAACATTGGCATTGGCTGGTGATAGGTTCACCGGCTTCGATCATTGAATCCAAATTGCTTTTTAGAGGCATTCTCTTCTGAATTGAGACGATATATTAAATACGTATAGGATGTTGCAGCAGATGACAATTGTGGGTTCCGAGCTATTACTGGTTTGATGGGTTTTGGAGAAAAAGGATGGTTACAAGTGAGAAAAGATTTACTTAAAGAGTTGCATGCGTGTAGTGACCACTACAGGAAATTATTTGGATCACAAGAGAGAATCGATGACCTTACCAACATCTTGGCATATTTTGAACCAAACCCTGGGTTGGACCGGTGGATGACGATGCCTAACATGGGTCATCTTATATCGTCTTTCTACTAAGTCGTTTTGGTCCACTTGTCTATGCAACAATGTTTGACATTCCTCTATCGTAGTTTAATACCGACGTCTGTTGCCTCTCGTAAGGAGATATGTATTGGCTTTGTCAACAACAACCATTTTGTTCAAGTATTGGTTTCTAATATTTTTGTACATTATTGTACATTATAACAACAAATTTCTTAATAACAACAACATTTTTGTACATTCTAATATATATATATATATATATTTTGTAGCTCATTTTGGAGCCTGGTCATCCTATTCCACCTATAGCAACTAACTGGCGAGGGTACCATGACCCTTGTGCAATAGGCTGGGAGGTTGCATACAATTCCAGAGTGCAACATTTCAAATCACTCATCGGTCTAAACGTAGCCACAATCGAAACAGTAGACCTGGATGAGGACTAATGTCATACGAGTGAGCTAGGAAATAGAATTAGAATGGATTTCAATTATGTAATTTTCTTTGTTAAACTAACTTAGAATGGAAAAGAGTGAATTGGAATGGATTTAAGTTATGTATTTTGAATGGATTTAATTCATGTTATTTTCTTTGTTCTAATGAATTGGAATGGTAAACAGTGAATTGAAATGAATGTTATTTTCTGTGTTATACTGAATTGAAGTTGATGAAAGTAGTGAATTGGAATGGATTCAAGTTACACAGTGATGAACAAATTTTGTTCGGACATACAGTGCTGACAGGATCATTATTGTTCGACAAAACAGTTCTGAACAAAATACATTTGTTCGACTATACAGTGGTGAACAAATTGTTTTTATTCGGTTCAATAGTGCTGAAATGAGTAGGCCAGCAACTGTGAAAGGGCTAGCAAGCATTTATGTTCGGCACTACAATACTAAAAAAACCATATATGTTCGGCATTACAGTGCTAAACGAAACTACCTGTTCGGCATTACAGTGCTGAGTGAGTCAGTTTGATTCAGTTTTACAGTGCTGAACGAGGAGGATTTGTTCGGTTAGTCAGTGATGAACACAAAGTTCATGTTTATTCATTAGTCCAGATTTGTTTATTTAGTGATGACCATAAAGCAATAAACAAACCAATATTTCAAACAAACAAACTATCAAACCAATTCAAACCATCATACTAATTCCAATCCAATTCAAACCATCAAGCCAATTCTAAACCATCAAAGTAATTCATTGAGTGCCCAAAAAGGTATGATAAAGTCATATACAAGACTAGCTCATACTTGTGTCATATACAAACCGCCATCAAAAAGTCTAACATATGTTTGAGACTAAGATTTCAAAATACACATTTAAAACATTTGAACCCAACAAATACTATAGTCTAAGACGTTGCTCTATGCTTCCTGTGATGAGTGTACACCAAGTTCTCTGATGGTGTATGTTCTTCAGTGGACTATTGGCCCTCCAAGACTTGTGTTATCTTCTTCATAGCATTGCGTAACATATCTCGGGTGGGAGCTGCTTCATTGTATTCGATTTCGAGCATTGAACGTGAAATGCTTAAGGCACTGTCAATGCGCTGCAAACAATAAAATAAAACTTAACAATTGCCTTAAACAAAATATATATGAAAATGAAAATAGAAAAAAATGACATACGAATTGAAGTTGACGATAATCAGCTGATGTCTCAGTGCATAGGTTATACTTAGAACGATGTGTTGGGTTTTGAACTTGCACGTGTGAAATCGAAGTAAACCAGTCCAAGTAACCTGGCACACAATCCCATGGATGCAAGACTAGAACACTACGAGCTATCTCAGATAACAAGTGATTTTTCCAACTCTCCCAAATCGTATCCAAGTATTTATAGGCAATGATGTACTGTTTTACAGTGGATCCTCTAGAGGCTCAAATTGGAGCAAGTAGAGGTGAGAGAATAATTTGCACCCTACCAAACTGTCTCAAGACCGTATCTGGATGGTATGGTTCAACAATGTGCATACATTAAGCATCCACTATAGTAAACAGCATCAGAAAAAGGATGCTCAATACGCTTATCATGGTATGGATCCCAAATAACCTACAATAGTAAAAATTTTATATGTAAGTTATGAATTAGATTGAATAATAGCAAGTAATATGTACACACATTGACATAAGATTGACACTTATGTCATGGGCCTCTAATTTGTCGAGGTCGTCTTGCAACCTTTGTAAAATAGACGTTGACGAACCAAATTGGGTACGAGAAATCCAACGAAAGACACAAGGCTAATCTTTTTTATAGTCCAAATTTGGGTGGGGTCTAGCACCAACAAAATGCTCGTAAATCCAAGCTTCCAGCAATGTCATGTATCCCACCATCTATTTTACGGCATACCTTGTGGTAGTACCCAATTGCCGGTATAAAAAAGCCAATGCGGCTGCACCTCAAGCATAAGAAGCAACCGATCGCAAATCCATAAAAAAAGACAAATACACTATCGGAACACGTGTGCCTATCTTGCCTGCAAATAAGGTACAACCTAATAAATATAACAAATATGCCCTAGCTGCACACTCAATGGTATTATCATTGTCCGCATCAGACATTGACTAAAACCGTTGTCTCAACCATTCTACCTTGATAGACTAGCCCTGTGCTACCTTCAACGCTACATTTGCCTCATCTATTGTTACTTTCAAAGCCTCAACTAGCAGATTTGCAACGTCAACATTTGCTAATTTCTTGCAAGAGATTGATTTGCCAATCACTGGAATCTCTAGAATTACACTAACATCATCTAAGGTTGGTGATATCTCACCAAATGGTAGATGAAACGTGTTTGTCTCTGGCTGCCATATTTCCACAAAGGTCGAAAATACAACTTTGTTTACAAATTTATAGGAGTAACTCACTAAAGAAATCAATTGCGAATCCATAATTAAACCATGAAATTTGGATTGTTCATTATCTTCCAAGTTGAATGACTATTCTCCAACTTTAAAATCATGATTTAAGCATTTAAGTATTCCACGTTCCTGCAACATAGAATACAAAAAAGAAAAAAAAAATTAGTAAAGTTGAAACAAAATTTAAAATATTAAATTAATGTAAGACAACAACTTACATCATTATGCCAAATTTTGGCTGCAACGTGACAATGAAAACTATTCAAAATTGAAGGATCATATGGCCCCCCAGGAAAAGGTCCAGTAAGATCTTCATTAACTTTTTCAGTTGTATCTGCTGGTTGGTCTTCATAGTCACCCATGTCTGTTGGTTGATCACCTGGATCATCACCTATGTGTGTTGGTTCATCACCCATATCTGTTGGTCCATCACCTAAATCATCACCCATGTCACTCACATTCAATTGATTGCCCCCATCGTTTTCAATCTCAACCGTTTTTGCTAGAGCAGCACCTATGTCATTCATGTCATGTTCATTAACTCCACTACCTTGATCCTTAGTCTTACGAGTGCGTCGAGGTCTCTTAGCCACTTTTTGAGAAAGTACAACATTACGTCTCCTAGACGCTGTTGGGCGATCTCGAGCAGTTTCCACCATAGTTGTCCACCAAGTACAATTAGATGTGTCATTGAAGCCTATCTTAAATAGGTGTGCCATGACCAATTCAAATAGGAAACAACAAACTAAGATAGTTTCTTACCAAACACAAAATGAATAAATGATAAAAAGAAACTACTAAAAATAAGATATTTGAGGTGGACCAAAATTTGAGAATTGTAATGCATTAGAAGCATGCCAAGTGCAAGGCCATCAAAAACAAAAAAATCCTAAATAAAATTATAGAAAAAAACAAAGCTTTCGAAAAAAAGTGCAAAAATTTGAGAGCCTAAACAATGGAATTTGGTATTAAAAACAAAAAAAGGCTTAGTACACAGCAAAAGATGTGTGTTTTGCTTCTTAGGACATTTCGGATTGATTATTAGTACTTAAAGAAAATTCAACATTAGCCCAAAGACTATAGTTGCAATATAATCACATACATCTCCAAGTTGATATAATGTGCTAAAATTAGCACTGTTTTCAAACAGCCCACCTACCTCTTGTTAGGTTTATGATGTGTATTGTGCTAATTAGAGTTAGTTTATGTGGAAGACAACTAGTACAAGTGTTGTGTGATTATGTGGCTATAAGTTGATGTATGAAAATACATGGAAGAGAAGCTAAAAATGTGAATTAAATAATCTGGCTGGTTGCTGTCCTGAATTAAAATTCAAATGTAATAGAAGTCTAAATTTTCATTTTCTTACTTCTTACCCACCAAACAAATATAAACTTGGAATTTATAGGGTACAATATTACATAAAAAAGAACATAACTTTTTTGGCTCAAATAGGGTACAATATTAAAGAGTCAAGTGCCATTTTCTTTGTTGACAATTTCTGATTTGTCATTTACAACAAACAATGTATAACAAAAACTAACCTAACCTCACTACTAGTTAATGTTTAAGTAATAAAAGTAACACAAAAACAAAACAAAAGGAAAAAAAAAAAAAACAAAACAAAATTTAAAAAAAAAAAAAATTATGAAATGAAAGTACTTCAAAATATAGGCAAAACCAATGGCAATGGCAATGCCTTACAACAATAGAAAAGGGACAATTTTATACTATATGTACAAAACAGACATAAAAATCTCACACTTAAAAAAGCAACTGGTCCCAACACTCCAAGACAAAGGATCAGCCAAACAAATTTTGTTTTCTTTATGCACAAAGAAAACACAACCAAAATACCTAACACTCCAAGACAAAGGACTAGCCAAACATATTTTCTAAAGGACAAAGGGTTCTAATATATATTTTTTTAATTTTATTTCTAGTTGGTATGTAGACTTCTATTACATTATAATATTCAAGCCATCCATTAGATTATAATATTCAGACCTCTATTCCCAAAAAAGATTTGAATTTTATGTAGAATCAGGCCATCCATTACATTATAATATTCTCCCACAATTAGGGTTTTGTGTGGTTGTGGTTTTGGTTGGTAAAGGGTTTTTTGTTTGTGTGGTTATGATTAATTGAAGAGAAAAGATAAATAAATTATACCTTTGATGGTAGATGAAAAAGTCTGCAGCAGTAAATCGTACCTTTGTGTTGAATTTCCGAAAAATTGTAGCAGCACTTGATTCGAAAGTGTTGAAGCACTTGTAAGAAAAAAGAAAAAAAAAAAGTAATGTCCCAAGCACTTCAGCAGCAAAATGGATTTAATCGGTGTGGAGAAGATGAATACAGTAGACCGACGGTCAGGGAATGAGAGATATGAAAAATTAGGTAGGTGTGTGTTTAATTGTGAAAATATGGAACAAATTATGAATATGGATAGATTTGGTAATAAGTGGGGTGTCCAAAAAAATATTATTAAAATTTAGGATTTAGGGTTGGGGTCCAAAGAAATGAGGGGTCCAAAGAATTTTGGCAAGTGCTAATAGCAGCACTCTTTCTTTGGACCCCCATCTCTTCTAAATTTTTTTTTATTACAATTTTATCCTAACATCAATTTACATTTTTGACCCCATCTCTATTTTTCTAACTCAAACCCTAACCCAAACCCCAACCCCAATCCCAATCCCATCTCCATCTCCATCTCCATCTCCACCTCACCGGCGACCACTCTCACATCACCTCTCACCACTGAGATCGATGACCTCCCTCCTACCGAAGGCAAGGTTCAATTCAACAGAGACACAAAAAACCCTTTTGAAGCTCTTATCTTCTCACTCTAAGCATTGCTTCACATTGTTTTCTAGAGAGAAAGAGAAATATCAGTAAAGAAGGGTCTAAAAATGATGGTGTCACTCGGTGTGTTTTGGAGCTTCTTAGCCGGCGATACATCGTCGTCGTTGTCTTATCCACAGCTCGGTCTTCAGCCAGTTCCTCATTCTCAGTTTAACCTGTGCTCTGTGTGTGCCGTAACCTCCGCCAACGTATTGAAGACGGCAATGGACCAACCCCACTGACGACGACCCTCCCACCGACGGACCAACTTGTAATCGGCGCTAAGAATGCAAACCTAGATCTTGAGCGAGAGCACAAGCGAGGAACGCCACGTTGTCACTGCACTGCCATGGTTGACTGTCGGGGTGGTGATGGTTGATTGCCAGTGAAGGATGGGGTTTTGAAGTGTTTGCGGATATGGGTTCGAAACATTTGATATTCTAGTTGGTGAATGTTGGGTTTTCCCCAAAGATCTTTTCGGGGAGGACAATGAAGCTAGTGATGGGATCTAGAATTCTTGTAAGCCAATTGATTGAAAATGGTAGTGCTAGTTTCAAATTTTTGATTAGAAACATTGGATATTCTGGGTGATGAATCTAGGATTTAGTCCAGAGGTCTTTCTGGTGAGGAAAATGAAGACAGTGATGGGGATCTAGAAAAATGAAAAACAATTTGGGCTGAGTGCTGTGAAAGGGGTTGTCAGAGTTGAGGGTGAGGTTGCCGGTTGAAAAATGAAAAAATTTTAAGGTAAGGATATATTTGGGATTATGGTAGGGGTATAAAGAAAAATAATGTGATAACCTTGTTCCGTATTATGCTGATTAATCTTGATTATGAATGTGATTATGTGTTTGATATGATTTTGAGTATTATTTGTATGAATATATGTGATTTTGGATTTCTATTTGTTCACCGTAGGAAAATCTGTTTGATTTTTTGCTTTAGAAATTAAATTGAAGGCCTTATCGGCCACAGAACCTGAAACTGATTGCGCCATTGTGATTAGCGTAATTTTTAGAGCCCACGGTGAAATTTAATTGAAAATTGATTTGGATCGAATTAAATAGATTAAATTGATAAAATAGTGCTCAATTAATTAGTGTTAATAAAGTGTGATTAAGAGAGCCTATAAAAAGGCTCATGCTCACTCAATTCCTCTCTTTTAATTCATTTGGCTGAGATTAGCTCTCTAGGGAGAGAGACAAAACCAAATTTAGAGAGAGAGAGTGTAGACAAGTGAAGTTTTGATCAAGAAGTCGGAAATCCTGAAGATAAACTCAAGAATGAGCTACAATTTTGAAGAATTGAAGCTCTTAGGTGAGTAATCAACCCTTAATTCATGGGTTTGAGTTTGTAACCATGTGAATTCAAGTGATTATGTGACCAAGAACAAGAATTGAGTGGTAATTGATGAATTTAAAGTCAATAGATGCATGCATGTGAGAAATTGCTATGAATTTGTATGTTTGAGCATAAAATGTATAATCCATGTTAGATTTTAATTGAAGTTCACATTTTTTACCATCTCTTCATCATCTAAGTTGAGAATAGAAGTTGTGTTCCACATGCAAGTGCAATTCATAGAAGCATAGGTGTTGAATATATGAATTTGTTGTGTTGGAAATAAATTTGGTATGATTTGGGGCATGCATGTATTTGATTCATGGGATTTGAGCTTCATAATGTTGTAATTTGGTGTTTGTATCATGTTAGTGTATATATATATATATATATATATATGAGAAATATGGGATGTAAAATGGAAGAAATATCAACTTGAATGCATGATTGAAGCTCAAAGGGAATTCTGGAAAACCTAGAATTTGGCATGTCCACTCGAGCGAGAAATGCGAGTTCCCAGAACTTTTGCAGACATTGGTGTTCGCTCGAGCGGGGACATTCACGCTCGAGCGGGGAGCCATGTAGTGTGACTTTCAGCTCGAGCGTCCGAGTTCACGTTCGAGCATAAAAGTAAGGCAACCAGTACTTTTGCAGACCAAAGGGGTCCGCTCGAGCGTAAGAACCCACGCTCGAGCGGGGACCCCTGTTTCAGAAATTTTGTAAAGATGTTCTGTGTTTCATTTTCCGTTCTCTCTCACTTCTAAGCACTCTTAGGCATACATTAAGCATTGTAAACGAGTTAAAAGGATAAGAAAGAAGCCTAAGAAGGATGTATGAATTAAGAGCGGAATGAATTGTTTGTGACCCATTGTGTTTATGAAATGTATAGGGTCAAGCTTCAAGGCAATCCACCGGCAAAACACTATGAGTAATATCTTAGTAAATATATTTTGAAGTACGTTATTTGTCCAATTGCTTATTTCTATATAAGTCTTATGGCCTTGTTAATTTGAATTGCGGACAAATGTTTGTTATGCCACATGGTTGGGCCAAAGGCCGTTGGATACAATTGATTGGGTCGAACGCCGTTTGACATGCATGAATGTTTGCGCCAAAGGCTGTTAGACATGAATGATTGGGCCAAAGGCCGTTTGACATGAACGATTGGGCCAAAGGCCGTCGGACACTGTTTGATGTGAATGATTGGGCCAAAGACCGTTTGATACGGATAATTAGGCCAAAGGTCGTTGGACATCAATGACTTGGGCTTGAGGCCATTTGTTAAAGAACGAAGTGGGCCAGAGGCCGTTTGATATGTTCGGGCTTGAATCGCCTAATGTATTAAGTAATGCGCTATATAGAATTCTAAATGGGCCCGAGGCCATTTGTTATATGTGAATCTCATTCGTGTACCTTCTTTATTTGGTATTATTCACTTGGCTTTCGCCCACACTCATTCATGTCTATGTAGATGAGCCAAGGGATGTCCAAACCCAGCCTTGGTGAAATATGTGAGAAACAGTCAAGGTTTTGAAGAGTCAGCCCAAACGTCTCACGCACGAGACTTGTCTTAGCTTATTTTGTTCTTTTGATATAGTTTTGTTATATTGGCGAAAACATCAGATTACTTTTGTATATGAACTTTGGGTTTGACTGACTTAGACTTGAATGATCCTGTATGTACAGAACCTTGTGTTATTATTCCTTTGATGTGAGTTATTAACATATATATATATATATATATATATATGGATTGTTATGGTGTGCCATGTAAGCACAGCTCTATGGACAAAGTTTTAAATTTTCTTCCGTTTGGCCCCCTTACACTGATGAGTTATCAATTGTGTGGTTTGAGGCCGTAGGTAATCTCTTGATTACTGGCTAGTTATGTCCTTAACCCATGGGGGCGGTTCGGGTCATGACAACATCGCTATTATGGCATTTCATTAAACAACAAAAATAGAAATAAAGAACAAAGCATATATGAAGATATAAAAAGTAAAAATAAAAAAAATAAAAAATAAAAAAGTAGAAATAAATGCAATTCCATCCAACCTACAAAAATATAAGCGTAATAGTTGATTTGGATGCTAACCTCCTTCAATGAGAGTAATTCTTTATATATGATCATTTTTTATTTTATTTTTGGCAAAACTAGATTAACCTTGTACGTGTTAAAGAACTTAAGATGGCAATCAAATTTGCATTCAAGGAAAAAGGAAAATGGAAAATTAACAAAAGTTCAGCACTGAAATAAATGCCACTGATTATCGATTAAGATTGTATTAATACATCTATATTTCTATTCCCAAAATAAGTTAAAAATTTTGAAAAACAAAATGACTAGCTAGTACAAAAATAATAAATTTGTAAGGATCAAAGGGTTAAAATTTTAGTTTAGACAAGTAAAAAAGAGATTTGAGAAAAATAATAAATTGAGAATAGTATGAAACATGTTTGCAATAGATATATATAAAAAAAGCTGGATATATAATATAATGATATTCATCCAATAGGGAAGTTAGGTGTATATGTGCATAACTATGTACAATATAGTATTTACGTCATGAGAAATCCTATAATGAGCAATATATACCATACATATATGACTGTACCAAGCAACTCAGTATATAACAAAACCCTACCCTAGCTAGACCGTATACGTATCAGACTACAGAAGAGGAACCGAATGAGCCATAAAATCATGAATAAGATCATCAACGACATCTTTCAAATACTACCACTTGTGATCCGGCTGGCCGGGCATAGTGCAGAAGGGGAACTTAAGTGCAATCTTCTTGTATTGTTGTCTCACCTCAATCAATGGTAGTAAACCGAACTCATGGTTGTCACATAGCATGGCATAACGATGACGATGGTGTGGCCCCCAGAAAATCTTGTGACCCATGATGGCTACCGGGAGTAAGAATGAGAAAACTGAGAACTTGAGTGATGCTTTCAGTTGAAGCACTGAAAGGAAAAATTGCATGAGAGCACTTATCAAACCAAATAAATCTAAAAATCTAACCGGAATGTGTTTCTTCTTCATCCAAACGATTTCTCCAATGGCAAAGTCCACAACCACTAGAGCAATACCAAAACCAAGAAAAGAAAAAAGCTTTCTTCCCTCCCCAAATTGTTCGAAGGATGCACTTAAAATTTCAAAAATTACATTTGCGGCGAAACAATACTTATCAAACTTGGTTTTTCTTATCTTCTCGTAAATCTTAAGAAAAATCTCTTTCATCTCTCCCTCCATGGTTGATTAATATCGGTATGAAATGGGTTTTTCAAGGTCACCGGGAAATGGTGAATCTCGCCAAAAATTTAGAGGAGAAGGTGACTTTTGTTGAAAATGATGAATTTTGTTGGAGATGGCAAGGAAAGGCTAGAGATTGATCAATGGTTAAACCAAATCAAAGAGAAGAGATGGTAAACATAGGTGGTTGAGTGAAAGGCAAAGAAAATATGAAAAGAGAGAGAAAATGTAACGCCCTCAAAATAATACATAATTCTCACATCCGATCTTTCCATAAACATGATAGATAGTTTACATTGTCATACAAACATCAGAGTTAATATTATAAAAGTGTATTTCATATTAATTACAAATTTTCACAAAATTAATAGAATGCCCTGCAGGCTTACATCTTTCCAAGTCAACACTTGGTTACAAAAAGAGAGTACTAACTCTATACAAATAAGCCCTTGGTTGGATATACATGTAAATACAACAAAAACAACACAGAGTCTGACAGCCTCAAGCCTCCCAAGCTACGTCCATGGAGGTGGCATAACACCTGTACCTGAAAAAGATGTCCCATATAGGGTGAGTCAACGCCCAGTAGAGATATGCTAAACATAATATAAACAATGACTAAAACATTAGCACCTGACAAACGTTTAACTCTTATATACCAGCCTACAGTACAATCTAGTTCCATAATCCTTCACTTAACAAAACTCAACTTATAAACATGGCTCAGAACCCGACCGAACAACTTAAGTGAGACTACATCGCATGCCAACAATACTTCAAACTACCATTTCACAGAAATTTCGTCCGCGGGATCGGCACCCATGTATAATTATGTTTGAATTGCAATTTTACGGAAATTTTATCCGCGGGACTCAGCACCCATGTATAGATGCTTTCGGATTGCCATTTTACGGAAATTTCGTCCGCAGGACTCGGCACCCATGTACAAATGTTTTTATATTGCATTTTACGAAAATTTCGTCCGCAGGACTCGGTACCCATGTATTCAAATACTCATCATTTACAATGACCACCAATACACCAATTGATTAGTTTTAATTCACCTAATCATCATGCAGTGTCTCCAACAATCAAGACTACCCTCCACCGATAGCCCAAAACAGTTAATTGTAAACAGATAATAGATGCACCGACAGACAAATTATTGACATTTTCAAAAGTGAGCGATTAATAAATTCAACTCCACCATTCTATCTCGTAATGAGCCAATTTCATTATTCCCAACTCAATTTCATTATTCCATAACAAATGTCATTAATTACACTAATGACCCAAATATACCCAAACATGGCAATTTTCCCTTTAAGCTCAATATTGACCAAAGGTCCAAATATTATCAACAACACCAATAATCTTATCTCTAGACCCAAATACACCAGTATAGGCTCAAAATACAAAACCCCTCTTAAATACATTTTGAAAACCCTAACACGCAAAATTACGCAATATCAATGTTAAATCAAAATGACCAATAGTTTATGTCAAAGATCATAAAGATGAGTAGTTATCCCTACCTCAAACTCGGAGCTCAAAGGGGGAAGATGAAGAATTTCGAGATGCTCCTAATCCCAAGATTTTCAGATCAAAATGTAGCCCACAACGAGATCAACACTTTTTACAAAGGGACTAAGGTGGGAGATCACTCTAACTAGATCAATACCTAGAGAGAAGTTGGGTTTCTAGTGAGAGGAGCTCTCCAATGGAGTTTTTCGAAAAGTAAGAGAGAGAAAGGATGTTGAAAAAGTGATTCAAAATGACCTAGCTGTGTTCTAATATACGTATGACCCGCTCGAGCAGAGAATAGGATGCTCGAGCGTAAAGCACAAAAACTGGACCCGCTCGAGCGTGAAGGGTACCCGCTTGAGTGCTAAGACACAACTGCAAAACACCCCCGCTCGAGCGCAAAGGGAAAGCCGCTCAAGCGTAGATTTCCCCATTCCAGTACTTTTACAGACAATGAACTACCTGCTCGAGTGCCAAGATACCCGCTCCAGCGCGACCCGCTCGAGCGTAAGAAAATCCGTTCAAGTATGAAAAATACACCTGCAGAAGTTTTGCAGAGGCACGAAGTGCTGAGAATGTGTAAACCCCACTCGAGTGCAAGAAGACCTGCTCGAGCGGACAACCAAAAATCAAACTCCGCTCGAGCGCAAATGGACCCGCTCGAGCGTACCACCAAAATTCTGGGCAACGAGGAATGGGACTAAAGCTCAACCAACCAGTTAGAAACACACCCAATACATCCTAAAACTCAAACACACGGAATTAAAGGATAACAACAAGATATACAACCACCAACTCCACGGAACCTAAGTCCGGAATACAACAATCAAAGGAAGGGAAACCGAGATCGCTATAGAAAATGGTAAAGTATCCCTTTGTATATTTCCAAATCTCACTCCCTCATTCACATATATGATAATATTGACCCAAAAAACTCAAGAAGAGTCAATTTTAATTTTAATTTTAAAAAATGTTTAAGGGTTCTTCACCAATCTAAAAAAATAAACTAAATAAATAAATAAAAAATGATTTCCATTATTTTGTTGTCTGTGCTTGAACAAAGAAAAGAAAAGGAGGTATACCAGGAGCTCACCCCTGGAATGCTAAATGCCTCACTCCCAATGCAAAAAACTCTCGAAGTATCACGTGTCTATATTCCTTCAGTTATCATCATGCACCAAAATCATAAGTCTCACCTTCTCCACCTATTATAACTTGCTATTTGTTCATGGTGCAGGGGTAGAAGGATAATGAAAGAAATTTTTGGCTTATAATTATCTTTATAGGAAATTTTCATCAAAAGGTTGAAAGAAATCTTTATAATTATTTATATCCATAAATCTTTATAATTATTTTTTAATTATCTATAACAATTTTTATGGCTTGTAATTATACAAAGATTTATGTCACTCATAAATCTTTAAATTAAATATTTATGGCTTATAAATCTTTAGGGCTATTTATGGCTGCCATAAATCTTTATTTATACCCATAAATCTTTATAATTATTTTTTAATTATCTATAACAATTTTTATGGCTTGTAATTATACAAAGATTTATGTCACTCATAAATCTTTAAATTAAATATTTATGGCTTATAAATCTTTAGGGCTATTTATGGCTGCCATAAATCTTTATTTATACCCATAAATCTTTATAATTATTTTTTAATTATCTATAACAATTTTTATGGCTTGTAATTATACAAAGATTTATGTCACTCATAAATCTTTAAATTAAATATTTATGGCTTATAAATCTTTAGGGCTATTTATGGCTGCCATAAATCTTTATTTATACCCATAAATCTTTATAATTATTTTTTAATTATCTATAACAATTTTTATGGCTTGTAATTATACAAAGATTTATGTCACTCATAAATCTTTAAATTAAATATTTATGGCTTATAAATCTTTAGGGCTATTTATGGCTGCCATAAATCTTTATTTATACCCATAAATCTTTATAATTATTTTTTAATTATCTATAACAATTTTTATGGCTTGTAATTATACAAAGATTTATGTCACTCATAAATCTTTAAATTAAATATTTATGGCTTATAAATCTTTAGGGCTATTTATGGCTGCCATAAATCTTTATTTATACCCATAAATCTTTATAATTATTTTTTAATTATCTATAACAATTTTTATGGCTTGTAATTATACAAAGATTTATGTCACTCATAAATCTTTAAATTAAATATTTATGGCTTATAAATCTTTAGGGCTATTTATGGCTGCCATAAATCTTTATTTATACCCATAAATCTTTATAATTATTTTTTAATTATCTATAA
>NW_021025228.1:492378-509442 GCF_004153795.1 Camellia sinensis
TAGTGTGTTGAGTTTATGAAAAATGTTTGATTTCTAACTTTTTGTAGTATTGATGGTGGTATTGTGCATATAAATTGGTTGGATATTTAAAACGTTAATAAAATCAAAAATGTACCAGAGCATGGGCTGTTGTGGAGATTGGATGAAGTTGTTTTTTGGGTGACTTGAAGTTGGAGGAGTTCTTTGCTTGTCATTCCATAGCATGTCTTATTAGGAATTCAATTTTGTAGATGTTGTAATTTTTATATGAAAGCTTTTCATATTTTAGATCCTATCTTATAATTGTTAGGATTGTAGGAAGGCCTTCTAATCTCTTGGGAATTAACTCGTAGGGTTTCTGTAGACCGCCCGGAGCTCCCGACGTCGTGCCGGCGAGGGCGCGAATTCGTTTTGTTCTCTAGGTACTAAAAGTTTGGACTCGTGTCACGGTTCTGAATTCTAATCTCGCAAGTGCAATGCAAGGACCGATAAATCACCAAAGAGTCCAAATCCGACAAATCGTTTTTGGAAACTGATTTTTATAAAGAATTGCCATCTGACTGTTTCCAATAGCAGAGTCTGCCAACCTAAATTTATTTTATTTTTTGGAAAATTTAGGAAACCCTGACTCGTGCCTAAGGCCACGTGCCGTTCATCACCAAAGTTGTCTCAGCTCGGACCTTGGGTACGAAGGGGGAAGGTCATGCAATGGAGCACCCCCGCTCGCCCGATCAAAGATCGGCTTTACAAACATGATTATTTGTTTTTGAAAAACAAGCGCTCGTCTATTCCGTTTAATTAGCTAGCTGTTACTTGTGCATGCACAACAGGCATACAAGTACTAGACTAGATCGGCCTAAGTTGGAACAAAACTTTCATGTTCGTTTGTCTGAAAACGGTTTAGAAGGTGCTACTCGCAAGTAGGCTAAATGCGGATTTCAATTGAATTGTTCCAATTCAAGCCAATCGAACCTTCACCACCGGCATTTCAGCAGTACATCAACTTAAGCAGTTAGTCTCATGGCAGCATGCTACATGGTAACATACAAATCTCATGCAGGTATGCTAAAGATTAAACACTCACAGTGACTCGAGCCAAAAACAGAGAACTAGTTAGAAATCATGCACTGATCTTAGTTTCATGTAGATGGCTAATGTAACCATGCAAAAATGCCAACTAAAATAGGCTCGGCGTATTCTAGATGGCATAAAATGCAACTTGTTGCATGCTGTTTGAAACACGTATTCAAGTAAATGTATTGAAATACAATGCAGTTAGTCATGATGCGCCGAGCCGGTGCATGTAATAAGATGAATGGATGCCGATGCACAGCATAAGGATGCTAATCGAAATATGCCCTAAAACTAACCATCGGTAAGCGGTTAGTAAAAAAGGAGAAAAGAAATGGGGGTGGAAGACATGTATCAGACACACTCCACGCTTATGAAACAGTTTTGCCCATCTCGCGTAAGGGTCCAAATAAGAAGCTAACTAGCTAATATAGTTAATTAAACTAATTATACATCTCAAACTAATTAAACTAACAAGCTAACTATTAATTACAAACAAGCTAATTCAAACTAACAAGTTACTAACTAGTTATTACAACACGAAATTAAGTAACTAAAACACCATTAATTACTTAAGTACAAAACCCAAAGCATAAAACTAGCTAAGGAACAGTAACAGAGGTCCTCGGGATGAGAGTGCATTGCGATGCCCGGTCGCCTCACTCGGAAATCCGTTGCGATGCGCCCCAATTTGCCTCTATTTGCAATTGTTCTCAGACCTTGCACCAAAGCTCCAGAAAGCTTCTAACTCACCTTGAGGACCTGGGAGAGGTTGCCAACCATCTAGGGATGTTACCAGCCACTGGTCGACCATTTCTATTGCTGCAGGATCAGAAAATAGTGGTCGGCCAGCTAGCTTACTGGTCGCCACGACCATTGCTGCACTTTCTCCAGTTTGCTGCAATAGGAGGAAAGAAAGGGCATGCAATTATTTGCAAGATATGCGTGCACAACCACCCTCCCTATCATTTCTATGACTTCAGGGAGTGTGGTTCTGTGACCCTCGGGCCAACAATCACACATCTCGATGCAATGATGGCCGAGAAGCCAATTTGCACGATTTTCACGTAAAATGATATTGCAACATTAAACACATAAATGCCTTGACCTCTATTCATGCTTGATCAGAGGTCAACGACGAGAATTGCGGCACATTTACACTTTCAAGTATGAAATGTTTCCCTCGCTCTCGTGTTTTGGACTAACACCTAATCCAAACACAATCGCAAAAATTCAGCATCGGCAAACAGGCAATGCAACTAAGCATGTAAACATGTAATGCAGATGCATACACCAACTGCATGTAGATGGGGATACTCAATGCAGTGCTTAACATAGCATGCACAATGCAAAGTACATGGCATACAAATGCGAAAACATGGCATGGCACAATGTAATGAAACAAATGGGCATACTCAATGCAATGTAATATAAAAGCATGCAAATCAAAACATGCTCAATGGACTTAAACCAAATAGACAGGACCTTCAGCCATGCCAAAAAACAATAGGCCCCACAATGCTAAGAAATGAGGCACAAAAGCACTATACATCATACAATGCATTCGCTATCCAACTAGGCCTAAAAGCACAATCCTCAAGCTGCTCAAGGAGTGATAAGGATTGGAAGTATAACAACACTTAAAGCACTGAAATAGGCAGAAATGATACCAAAATCTTCAAACAATACAGACATGGCATGCTAAGGTCCTTAGGCGTAAGGTAGCAAAGGGACTTACAAATGGGGGCATGCAATACATGGCACAAATGCATGAACCAACCATGGACAGAGTTCCAAATATGTCAAAATAAGGACCAAAAACAAGCTGAAAGAGGGCTCAGGTGTCTAAGCATGCAAGGCATACTTATTGGTTCCACAAGCTAGGCAATAGTGCACACACTCAAAGGCACTCAAAGCATGAAAGAAGTGGGAACATGGCAGTCCTATATGCTCTGAAATGTCGTGTAAAATGATGCCAAATCATGTACACAACACAAATGAAGCATGCTATGGTATCAAAGCTCAAAACTAGCATGGCATTGCTCTACAGCTATCCAAAACATTGAAAGCATATGACCAATGCAAACTAAAACAATTCCTAGGAGCATGTCAAAATGAGTCTAAACATGTATGGAAGAGGGCCAAATTACTAGCATGAAGGGCATAAGGCATGATGCATACAAGGCAAAAAGGGAGGATTACACATACACCTACCAAGACAAGCATGAGATGACTTTCACCAAACAAATATCAGAGTTATATCAGGAAAAATAACCCCCAAAACACACTGAAATGAATGCTCGCAAGGCTTAGGCATGAAGGGCATACGCAATGGTTCCATTGTCTTAAGGCAATAAAGGGCAAAACCCCTCCAAACGCATTGAGTAACGTGAAATCGTAGAGTGATACCATGAACATGCACTGAAATCTCCATAACAAATGATTCCAAATCATCAATACGACAGCAATGTCATGCTAGTGGATTGATACACAAATCTAACAAACTACAATACATCTAAGCCTATACAAAGCATAGCATGCTTAATGGGACGTTAGGACCCAAAACACACAAAATAAGAGCTAGATTCATGCTAAAAAGCTTGGATAAAGGCTTCTTGATTTAAGCCAAACAGTATTGCTAGAATGATGTCTAAAGGCATGATACACTTAGGCTAGTTCAGGGAAATGCATACAAGTGCATGGAGCACTGGCATGGGGAAAAAACCACCTCCAATAGAGTATTTGACTGGAAAAACATCCTACAATCCTGCTGAAAATAGAACAAAACAAGCTAGAAAGAATGTTACTTCATGCAAGCATACAAGACTAGTTTGTGAAATTTACACTTTACAAGCTGTATAAAGACATGCACTGGAATGACAAACCAAGTCAAAAAGTGGTATGCCATGTCAAATAACCCCAAAGTACATGCTAAGATATGGTCAACATAAGCTTAACAAACATGCTCAAACATGAGGCATTCAAAGCAAGCAGTTCAAGAAAACACAAGGAGAGGGGATGACCCTCTTCTCTATTTGGACCTTTCAAAACACCATTTCCACCACTGAAATTTCCTCTGAGTGTTTGGGTGGTAAGGCCAAAACAAGGTTAGGTCCCCAATAAGCTTTAAAAGGAAAGCAACCCAGAACAAGGCCAAACAAGCTAAGAGGGGGGTAAACTACCCCAACTCAAACAGTGACCTTAAACAAAAAAACATAAATTAAGGACCTGAAAATAGACTTTTTTTCAGTAGGAAGTTAAGTCAAAACACCATGCAATAGGTCCAAGCTTAAGCAAAGCAAAAGGGTAAAAAGGGTTAATTGACTCACCCTGTTAGAAACCTCTTCAAGGCTACCACTTCAGCAAACGGTTTCTTGAGCTTCAAATCAATCCAAAAACTTCCAAAAACCAACTCCTAAGTACCTCAGCAACAAAAGGATGGTGTTTTATGTGTGTTTGTGTGCAATAGTATGGACAATTACACTTTAAGGTCAATATGAGACCAAAACGAGAGTATAGGATATATGTGTATGTATAGCTCCAGTAAAGAAAATATGACCTGGCGGAGGAGGGGGAGGGTTCTCTCTATATAGAGAACCAAGCCTCAAGCCTTGTTGGACAAGCTTAGGGTTCCAAGGCCTCCCCCATACACGTGTATGGGGATGGTTTTTGAGCCCTCCAGCTGTGTAAAGAAAATTCTCCAAAAAGGTGTGAAAAGCAGGAGTGGTTCGGCCGACCATCACAAGTGCGTCTCCCAGACAAAAAGTGTCGGCAGGGGTTTAGGAGAAGTCTACACATTGAAGCAAGGTGGTGATGGTTTGGTTGGCCACCAGAAATGTGGTCCAAAGACCAAGAAAACCAGTTTTACCTGACCAAAAATGGCTGGCAGAAATAAAAGTGGATCTCCAAGGGGGAAGAACTGGTCTCCCACCCTTGTACCAACCTTCCGCAACACAAGGGCAAGGACAAGGTTTGTTACCAAAAACAAACCAAAAAGATGCAAGACCGAAAGTTCGGGAAGCAAAGGCGCGCGTCGAAAGCCTGAAACTAGTCTACGAGCACCAAGTGGTCTACGACCACAAAGTGGTCTTCCCGAACCACAGTGTCCCTCTAGCAGAAGGGTAACAAGTCATGGATCCGAAAACCAGCCAAAACGGGAACTTTAACGTCCCGGTCAAGGCGTCGCGGCCGAAGGCTCCGAAATCGAAACCGAAACAACAGTCTTCAAGCGGGAAAAGTAGTCTACGACCACGAAAAGTGGTCTACGACCACAAAACGGATGGTCCTTACAAGACCTTCCCTCCCTCTAGGGAAGAGAAACAAGGTTCTGGTCTACAAACAAGCCAAAGCCAAGAGTCAGAGGCCGGAGGCAAGGCACTCAGCGAAAACTCCGGAAACTTGAGCGAGCACAACATGCACTATACGAGCGCTCAATCGATGTACGTCTTGGAGTGTTAAGTCGGTTCAAAAATGGGGTGTCTACAGTTTCAATCTAAGCTTTTGCTATTTTGGAGGTGAGTATACTTACCATGGAAATTACCTTACCTCTTCTTTTTTAAAGTTTGAAAATATGTTTGAACTTAAAGGAAGTGAATGATACATTTATCATGATATTTGGTATAAAAAGAAAATCTATAAATCTATTGAGGCCAGGGTTGAGTTTAAATAAATATATGATTTCATTTGTTAATGAACGCATTAATTTTTATTGAGAATTTATTTTAATGTTTGAGTCCTTTCAAAATTTATGTGATGATGAATGAATGACATGAAATTGTCACGTCCCAAATTTTAATTACTTGGAAACATCCAAAAAACCTTTAATTTAGGTTTCCCTTTTTTTTTCTTCTTTTTAATATCTATTACCTTTGAGTAATAAAATAATAACACATGTTCTCTCTCGCAATGAATACACAATAATAATTTAATAGTAATACATTCCAACTTCCAATTAGAGCTACAAAAATAAATTAACAAACATCAATGTACAAGGAGATTACACATAAGAGGTACATGAACTTCTTAACCTCTAACCATTCAATTCGGAATTCTCTTCCTGTAAGGAAAATGAAACAAAAGAGGTGAGCACAATTCGCTTTTTGTTACCCAGTAGGAATCTCATGAGTTCAAATCCATAACCATAGTGTCAAAATCAATGCACCTGTCATGCACTGTTTGTGCATTCACTCTGGCATCGCACTTTTGTGCACTTACATCGTCTGTCTCGTGCACTCTCCTGGTTCTAGTGCATTCCTTTGGTGTTGTCATGGTTCTAATGACTTTTGGTGGTCTGGTCAGTCACTTGCTGTGTTTGTGGTGAGTGCTTAGGAGATCATAAGATGTGGAAACTAGAGTTTGAATGGCCACGAGGCCTAGAACGCAAAGTTCAGGATTTTTCGAGACTAAAGTTTGGTTTAAATACCCAGAGGTGTACCCCGGCTTTGAATATGTACTGGCAAACCCCATAGGTGAGTAGCTTGTTATTGCGCTCAATTTTGGATACTGAACCAACCTTAGTTTTTGTCACCCTGTTGGAGTAGGGAAAGTTGCGAACAAGGTCAGGAGAAAGTATACTATGTTGGTTTAGAAGCGCAAGATGCAGAAGAGGAAATTCCACAGTAGCAGTGTGAGGTGAAAAAGTTTTTTTTTTTTCATCACTAATTGCCCTTGTAAGCTACTTTCAAATCCTAGCTGCTACATCGTATCTATTATAAATCTATTACTCTATCGCCATTGTATTATAGGCAATTCTATCGCATCGTATTTTACTGTATTATTTGTTTTATCATACTGTCCTTTCCTGTTAGCTTAGTTTGGCTCGGCCCATACTTTTCACTGTTTAAAAATAGCTCTGCATGTTGTATGGCCTATTCTGCAAGAATGTCGCGTCTGAAGGTTTCGTACTTTTTCTATGTTAGACGTTGGTTTGTTTTGTGTCCTACCTTTTCTAGGTAGACGTGTTCGGCTTGCGCCTTTTTGTCCACTAATCTCGCATTTATTGTATCGTACTTTGTTTTGTTTATTCGCATTGGATCACGATCTTTCCTCAAGCAGATCACTTCCTCACTTATTTCATACCATCCAATTACTTGTACTCTTTCTCTTTCTACGAAACATATAGTTTTGCAGGTGCTTTCTCCTTTTCACATTGAAACATGGTTCTATTATGTATAAGCATTCCATGCTGCGCTTTAAGACCAGCATTGAGGATGTAGGCACTTAGCCTGTTGTTAGGCATCGTTTGGCTGGCCCACTTCTTTTCTGTATTAAAACGCCGTTTGTTGCATTCCTCCATTCCTTTATGGTATTTGTGGTTTGGCAATTGTTGTGTGTTTGATATATTATTGCATTGCACTACATATCATTTGTATTATTGCATTATTGGGGTGTACATTTTGCATTTACCCTAGAACTATGCTGGTTTAATTCCTTTCAAGGGATACATAAGATAGCCTGGGGATGCAACCATTTTCTTTTTTTGTTTTGCTTGTTTGCCAAGTCTTTTGCCTTGTTCAAAATGGTCGTCTTCGGGCTTGACATTCACTCACGTATTTCATGACTTCGAGTTCTGTTAAGAGGGGCAGCTGAAGAACCCCATTTTTTGACAGTCCTCATGACTTGGACGTCATCGCTTGTGCACTCCTGATGATTATGATTGATATGGCTTGTATTTAGGCTCGAGGTCTTGTAGGATGTCCTGTCTTTGAGCCTTCACCCTATCCATTCTATGCCTTGTTTTGGGACCCAAAACCCGAGTGCTTCGACCTCAAGACCTCTTGGACCTGCAGGCCTTCTCTTGGGGCGCTTGGCCACCAATTGTGCCCCTGCGACACTATTACGGCTTTGCCGTCCAATGGTGGCTTGCCGGCCACATTAGTGGCTTGCGGCATCCATGTCCTTTTTTCAGATATTTTGTTGACAGTTGTTTCCAGCTATTGCCAATGGCTTTATCTTCGTAACGTGTACTGGATGGATATATCTCAGCCAAATTAATGTTTTTATATATATGAGGTCTCTTCCCCCTTTTTGAAAGGTTAGAAATTTTGGAACAAAATATATCTCTTTTCTCTCTCTCTCTCTCTCTCATTTCTCTTCTCTTTTCTTGAAATTTGGCACACTTGGCCTACTTACACTACTCTTTTTGCATACTTCTCCTTTAACCAAAGTTGATTCGCTTCGAGCTAAGGTACTTTAAGCCTTCCCTGCTCTTGAAGGTGGTTTTGGCTTAAAATTGTGTCACGACCCCATAAACCCGGGCCCTATGGGTTTAGCACCGTAACCGGCCATAATCGAGATACTGAAGGCTACCTAACAGTAATCCAGTAAAAACAGAGTACAGGGCCTGGCGGAAGCAATACAAGTAATAAACAAGTCCAATGAGCTGGGGCATCTACAGTAAACAAAAACGGTAGAACAGAAGGGATATTAAAACACCCCAAACGAAGCTTAATGGCTTGGGAACTACAGTGGAGGCACAGTGGATTGGCTAACAACAAAACTTGCCTGACGCTCCTACCAACGTCGGTGCCTGAACACCTAACATATTTATGAGCAGTTGAGTAAAGCCCAGTGAATAACATAATACGAAGAGGCTTTAGATTGATGTCTTTTCATATTTGGTAAAAACAGTTTCATTGATTCAAGTTTATCGGTCAGTCAGTTTGTGGCTATATTTGATGCCGTATCACGTCATTAGAAATTCATTAAGTAATCGTACGTGGCAATCCGTTAGCAGTACTAGTAGCAGTGTCAGTACAGTAGCAGTAACAGTAACGGTTAACAGGTCAGTACAGTACTAGTACCAGTATATAGTACAGTAGTCATTTTAGAAAACAGTTACAGTTCTTATGGATCAAGAGGTGTCTGCACGGACTTCTAGAGGTGGCTCACTCTGTTAGCATTATTCCGTGCAGCACTTTGCTCCAACGTTTCACAGAATTATAACAGTCATATGTGGTACATTGAATAGCTAAACAGTATAGTTAAGGTCTCAACAGAACGGTCTTAATAGACCAACAGTGAATGATTGCCATCATATCAGTACAGTGTTGGTTCCACATGGGAACCGACAGAGATCTCGGTTAACGTAACAGTAAACGTAGGTGCTAAGGATTCCCACAATACAGTTTTAGAATATAGGTCACTGCATTCTTCATTCAGTTAACAATAACAGTCAAAAACAGTTCTTGTTTATTGTTCAGAAGATAATATTTTACATATCTTTAACACGATGTTACTCACAGAGTTCTGGGCTTATAGAAAGCATAGAGCGTCTTCTCGGAAGTAACCCTACACAGTCCAGAGTCGAACACACACTAAGCTACACAGTTTGGAAAATATAAAACTTAACCTAATTTGCCCTTTGGTGTGTTCGTACGTCTTTATATCCCTCTTAATATGTCTCTAAAACTAGGCCTAATAAGGCCTAGAATGGGATGAGGATGCAAAGATGCACTCAGAAAAAACATTTCAAAATCAAGGTCCCGCAAAGCATGGGTTTTCTCTGCTCGAGCGGACATGTTCTGACAAAGGTCTCCGCTCGGAGGTACATTACACCGCTTCGGCGGACTGTAAAACAGTGCAAGATACTGGGAGCATACGAATTCCCACCGCCTCACTTTACCGCTCGAGCGGTTTGAGACCAAAATTGGAAGGAAAATCCAGATTTGAACTCCATGCTCAAATCAAGCTTCACGCATCAAATTCGATCCTTTTGGCGGCTAAGGTTTCTGAAAAACACTTTAAAATTCTATATATAATTACTCTCGCTCATTTTGAGAAATCAAGCCCAAAGGTAGTTCAATTACACATGATTCAAACCAAGTTTCAAGAACATGATGCATGCAATACCATGATTTCAATCACCCAACTTCAAACACTTACTCATGAGCCAATTTTTCTTAAAACAGATGAATTCAGTGCACTTTTGACTTAATATGAACATGCATGTTGAGGAATTAGAACTTACTACCCTCTAAACTTCAAAATACATCATGCATGCATAGCCTTTAAGCTTCAATTCAACATTAAGAGGGCCAACTTCTTGACTAACTCTTCAATTAACATGGAAACATGCAAGAACTTAGGGCCTTGAATACAAGAATGAGAAGATGAAAACTTTACTAAGTCTTGTATATCAAGTCGTAGAAGCTTAAAGTGAAATCTATACTTCAATCTCCTTATTTCCAAGCGAAGACCAAGAAAAATTTGAGATGAAATTCCAACTTCTCTCCCTCTCTAGTTCAGGTTATGCTCTCAATGAGCTGAGGAAATGTTTGAGATGAGTGTTTAATATGGTTCAAAGATGGTCCATTATAGTGGGCCACTAAGTGATAGAATAAGTAAATAAGTCACAACCTATGAATTTGGCTCGTTTAACTACTTTAATCAATACCTAAATCAGTTATAGTAATTACACTATAAAATCACTAAATTCATTGATGATCATGAAACACTAATCGGTTTCCGGTCGGCCGCCGAATAAGGCCTTCAATTCGCAATTTAACATTAAAACTTTTATGAACAGATACGCTTCAACAGTTCTAAACAGATAGACTGCACATTATAAACAGATACCGACCTCGAATCGATCAGTTTCAGAATTCAGTCAGTCCTCAGTTTTTATAGTAATCAGTCCGACAGTATCGTAATCAATGGTTCAAATCAGTTGATCAGTGTGAGGGTTGATAACTTCTCCCCTCCTTTTAAAAAGAGTTTGGTTATACTTGAATAACCATATGGCACAGAGATATGCTAACATAACGAGTAGCTTTCACTCTTTAACAGGATGCATACATCATATCATAACAGTTATGACTCCATCTCATCTTAGCAGTGCACAGAAAAAATCGTAAATCGCATACAGAGTTGGGTCGAATTTTAGTGGGTCTCTGACCTAGTCAGGTATATTTATGAGTCAGGAACAGATTCAGGACACAGATAAGAGATCTGAGATCAATTAACTCCTCTGCACAACTATGAAGGCTCTTCCTCTAGGTAAAGTATAATAATACAGATAGGTATAGCAGCAAGTGCAGACTCTCAAACTCATAAGATCCATTATAAGGTATTTACAAATCTCTAATCTATTCCGTGCGAATGACGTCAGTTCATTTTAACATAGTCTTCCATCAAAATATAATAACACAATATAAGTATAATAATTGAATGAGTGCTCGATTACTGTTATACCAAAGACGTATATTTTAAGATGTTTTGCCACTATATCTTAGTTAATATTACTGCTAGCTCCTTCCTATTAAGATGTGACATATCAATGGATAACTAGCACCCAAATATTGTAATCTCTCGTCGCACACAAGCTACGATGATACGTGCACACAACTTTCGTTAGTTCAGTTCAAATCACCCACTCACTACTTGTTGTTTAAATCATTACTATTATCGGGAGTTATCCATATATAGACATCTTGCCTCAATTTCATCACGCTCTCTCTCCCGTTAGTTACAGAAAGATTTCGGATATCAATATATAGCGTGCACCTAGTTAGTGTGTCATTCATGGCTGATTCATTATAGAGATATCAATTATATACACGTATAATCAAGGTAAAGTCCGACACAACAGATACGTCAAACACAGTGTTCTTGTTAGCGGATTATATGTCAAATAAGAGCCGTATACTTCTACTAGAAATATACAAATAACTCTACCCGAATTAAGTATCTGAGTGGATGGTGGTTACTAGAATAATTTTTCTAGCCATACTATTTCATCAGTTTCAGTTCTCTACGGATTCGATCAATACCTAGTATCAATACTGGTAGAACAGTCTCATACTCACTTTAACACTTTATTAGCATATACGCAGATGTGAGTATCTATTATAATCAAAACTAGTTTGTGTTGCATAATCAGAACTTTTCAACCCCTTCATCAGTTTGCTGTGAAGTACATGGGTATATTGTGGCTAGACAACATCATTCCCTAATCAGACAAGTTTTCTATAAATTATACACGGGGTTTATATTAAGCGGCCCGGGTGATCACTTGTTTATCAGACATAGGCATGTACCTAAACGTTTTCCGCATTTCTACATATCTGGAAGCCATCATATAGTATTAGATTCTTATTAGTGTGTTACTTCCATAAGAGTTTTTCATCTAATAGAAGTTCTGAATTGTAAGTACTTTTAACTTGAGTTCAACTCTCTCATCGTATCAAGCTCTAAACTGCCCCTCCAATTGAATAATAAGTAATTGATGTTTTCGATCACATGCTGGATATTAGCTGCACATGGCGATAAACATGACAGTTCTCATTGTTTACACAAAGAGGGTTTCATCAACCCACAGTTTATCAGATCAGCGTGTGGATGGATCACGGGGTAGCAAGCTTTCATTTCCGATTGAGGGTACAGATATCCAAATATAATTCCAGTCATTTCGGAGTACTAGTCGTAGTTTTTCGCCTATGTATTATGTCTTGAGTTTTTGTATATTTTCAGAAGATTTATCAGTCGGTTTCTGGTATGCATTGAATGAAATATCTCTCGAGCAAAGTAGTACCAGTCATGGTGAGAAGGAAACTGACTGGTCGAATATCCGCGAGTAAAGTTAGTACAATGGCAATGCAGTTTTCACATCGAGATTATGCTCAGTATTTCAATTTCAACAGTTAGTGACTATTAAGTCAGAACTTCTTCTGAATTTTTAAATTTGTGTGTGAATTTATAGGTTCGCTTAACTTTGTCATGAATGATATTTTTTATGGATACAGTATACATACGCGAGATTTCTCGGGAACACTAACTATACGAAAGGAGTTGCTCTCGCCTCGCTGTTTGGTGTTTCCCACTTCCAGTTGTACCATAGTTCTCTCTTAGTGATGGCTCGCAGGTCTCTTTCTTATATCAAACGGCTAGTCGATGTTCAATTTTCCACTATCACGATTCACAGTCAAGAGTTTATCTAGTCAGGGGTCTTCTATTGCCAACGTCTACACTATCTGTGTGCGTACATTTAGTGGCACTGTGTTCAAGGAGGTCAACAATTAATATTCCAATCGTCCGAGCAAGGTGCAGGTCGCGTTTATGTTGTCATTAACGACGCTTTTTATCTCGCTACTCTTCCCAATACTGGATTCACCAAGTTACTAGCACAAGCATGTCATAGGCAATTACAGCTTAAGATATTACTCCCCATGATAACTGTAGATAGTTACCTGGTGCGACAGTCAAATGTAAATATACCCATGATCGTCTAAGGTATTCGTTCCTTAACGACACAAACTCGGTCATTTTCAAAGAAACATGTACATGAGTCAACTGAGTTTCAGTAGTTTATGGTGATATATGATTTAGTCATATAGTGCTAAGTTCGGTGTGGTTATGTACATAGTCCGCATCAACATATGTGGTATCTCGAAGAGAAATGGTGTGAACATCTTCATACATGTAAACCTACATAGACTTCAGTACGTGATCAAGTTCTGCTAGATAAGTAATTAGAAGGCATTGGAATACCTATGTTACACTGTACTTTTGTATGTCTAAATCAGAAATTTAGTCATTTGAGCATCATCTCTAGTTCGTCTCATATAATCCACTCATTTAAATCGCTCGCTTCATACTTTACATAAAGCATTAGAATACTCACCGAGACTTCCAATATATAATTACAAGAAAATAAGTATCACCAAACCACACAAAGTGATCATGCTAACGTTAATATAATTCGAGTTCAAGGGTCCGATCTTTAATAAGAAAATGTACATAAAACGTCACAATAATAGATCAAACAGTTATTAAGTCACTCGGATAGGTTGCGCTTACAAGATCGCCACTAGCGTGTAGATTTTACATATCAGTCATAAAGAGTTGTGTCCACGTGAGGGATAACCAGTGTCGCAAGCAACATTACATCACTTTCCTACATCAATTTTTTTTAACTGGACCTTATAACAGGATTCTCAGTTGCTGATCATAATTTAAAACAAATAAATAAAAAGTAACAGAGAAAATATTGTTAACCAGATGTAAGTTTTTTCCCCCCCCCCCCCAAAAAAAAAATATGTATTTTTAAAGTTTCCAATCAACTTAACTCTAGAGCACCTCATACCCCCACAACAAGTATTGTTGTAAAAATCAACATTCTTAAATCATACATTTCTTTCTTTAAGAGGGAAAAAAATCAAATAACAGATGAAGTCCACTAAATGGGTAATCAACCTGCAGATGGACCTAACATGGCAAATATTTGTTACAGCAGACAAAGCGAAGGGTCATCAAAAAACATATAGATTGCTAGAAGAAAAAGGTGATTTGAAAACATTACAAAGTTAGTCACAGACTTTACACTGAATTGGAAACATGGTTTTGTAATTAATAAATAACATAGTCCTGTAGCAACACATAACAACTCAAAATACTTGGATTAAAAAGAATAATTCAAGTAGATATAGCAGGTAGCAATTTGGACCCAATATTCATTATTAAATTTTCATATGATTCAACATTACACCACTGCAAAACAGATTTCTTTCAAATCCAATAATTGATCAAAAGTTTAAGAACACGACAAACAACTCACATTACAAAACCTTACCATCAAGTTAGGAAAATAATTTAGTGAATCAATAGAAGCCAGATCCTCAATGTTATTACCTCCTGGACAATGTGACGAGAAAAGAACTAATTATAAACACTTAATAGGACTACAACCAACCAATTTCCAGAGTGGTATGCCCTCTTCCAATGCAACCAACCAATTTAATTGATCATTGGAAGAGGGCTTCAGAATATACCAGTCTCGAAAATCAGAATATACTAGTCCCGAAAATCAGTTCCAAAATCAGTCCAAAAATTAGAATATATCAGACCTGAAAATCACAATATCAGTCCGAAAAATCAGAATATCAGTCCGAAAAATTAGATTGATGACAAAGAAGAAAAAGAGGACGATGAGAGAGTGTGAAAGAGTGAGGGAAAAATTAATCCCAATATCAATGTTGTGTTGTGTTTTGCAATACCGAACAAGAGAATGAAATTGATGATAAAGAAGAAAGAGAGGAAGATGAGACAGTGAGAGAGTGAGAGTGAGAGGGAGAAGGAGAGGGAGAGAGAGACAAAGAAGAGGGAGAGAAGACATACCTCTTTGTCTTCCATTGTGCCGCTTCAGGTTGTGGAATGAGTAGACAAAGGAGACTCATTTTAGGTCAATCTTGTTTATTCACCTTAAAGGTCATTGTAGACACCCCATTTTTGACCGACCTTGAGACTCAGACGTCACCAGTTGAGCACTTTGTGATATTGCATAATGTGCTCGTTCAGAAGTTTCAGAGTCTTGGCTGCGAGCCCTGCCTCCGGACTTCCGAACCCTCTTCTGTGCCTTGCCTCGGTTTGCGAACCAGATTCGGTTTTCTCTGTTTCTTTTCTTGAGGGGAGGGAGAGGTCCAGTAGACCATCTCTCAGTGGCCGTGGGCTAAATTTTGTGGCCGCAGGCCATTTTGCCCATTTCGGAGTCCGGTTTCCGGTTTTTCGGAACCGTTGGCCGTGTGCCTCGGTTCGGGACCGCCTAACCATCTTTGTTTGCTCTGATTTTTGGAATACATATTATTTTCTCCCTTTCAAGGGACACTGGGGTCGGAGAAACCCACTTCGTGGTCGAATGCCACTTTTGGTGCTTAACAGCCCGTTTTTGGGACCCCGAACTGCGTGTTTTGGCCCCCGAGCATTCGTTTTGCATCGGTTTTCGTTCATTTTTGGTAGGTACCTCTGTTTCATCACCAGGAAGGCCACTGGAGGGTGGGAGGCCAGCAATTATCTTGGAAACCAGTTATATTCCATTTTCGCCCTCCGACACCCTTTTTTCTCACTTCCAAGCCAATGTTGAACACCCTGGAGCCATTTTCTTCAACCCCAAACCACATATTTGTGATGTACACACATGGGAGGACCCTAAAAGTTTATGGCCTGCCATTAATTCCATTTGAACCTTTTGAACCCCTCCTCAAAATGGCTTGTTCTCTCTCCTGTTTTAGAGTTTCCAAATTCGAACCACAGGGTTGTGAAGAGGAAACTTGGGAGGCCACCTTCTTGTGGTGGCCGGCCACTAAATCAAGTTGACCCTTTTGACCCCTAACCGGCCGGCTAGGGGGGGTGGCCGGCCGGCCACCTGCAAGCCCAAAAGGTGGCCGGCCATGTTCCTTGCGAGTGGCACTTTACAGCTGTATAGCTATTTCCCCCAGAAAATATCTCAATCCGGGGGATATTTTGTGGGGGAAAGCCTTGGTCCTTTTCCCCCACCCTTTCCTTCCATGCTCCCCCTCCTTTTCGTCCTTATAACCAGCTGCAAGCATTGGTATTAGGGGTTAGAAAAATTGCTGTAACTAGAACTATGTGCCTCCGTCATAATCTCCTTTCTCAAATCACCACCAATAGGAACACAAATTCAGCTACGGAATTTAAGCAACCCATCATCACTAACTACAAAGACTACATGCTTACCCTCTGTCATCTCTCCTTTAATACGCTTACATTGGGGGTCAATCTCCTGAGCTAAACGAATATGTTCTCTCAAGGTCGGCTGAACTTTCAATTGACTACAATAAGCCCTATCACCAGGCGTAACAACCTCAAGCCTCAAACGTCTCATGTCTTCCACCAAACAACTCTCAATAGACAAAGTAGCTATATCTCCAATTGTGACCTTCCTACTCAAGGCATCTGCCACCACATTTGCTTTCCCCGGATGATACAAAATATTCACATCGCAATCATTTAGCAACTCAAGAAATTTAGCTCATTCTGTGTGAAATATACATCAAACTCTTTTGATCAGTGTAAATCTCACATGACTCTTTATACAAATAATGTCGCCAAATCTTAAAAGCAAAAATCACTATTGCTAACTCCAAATCGTGCGTAGGATAATCTCTCTCATGTACTTTTAACTGTCGTGGCGCATAAGCAATCACCTTCCCATGCTGCATGACCACACATCCTAAACCCTACCGTGAAGCATCACTATAAATCACAAAACCACCACCATCA